>MOOZ01045295.1:569410-580273 GCA_002930495.1 Cecropterus lyciades | reverse complement strand
GACTCTTCCCCGGTGAGCATTTGCGCTCACCACACTTTCTGTTTTTTACGACGGCATGCGACCACCTATGCCGTCATCCTTCTCGGGGTCACTTGCTGGACGGTTTGAGCTCCCACTCTTGCCGCCCACAACCCTGGAAGCCCCCTTTCAGTCGCCCCTTACGACAGGCAGGGGATACCGTAGCCCTATTCTGGTCCCGGAACTGCAGGGACACCTATACTATATACCTACCTATATACCTAGTAGTTTAGGAGTTCATAGCACTAACAACGTGACCCGAAATTTATATAAGATATAAGCTATCCTATCTCTCGAGTTGGATCAAACTGCACACGGTGAGCAAATTTCATTGAAATCGGTTCAGTAGTTTAAGAATCTATAGGGGACAAACACCGTGACACGTAATTTATATATATTAAAATATAAGGTCAAGTCATGTTGTATCAAACTGCATACGGCGTGCAAATTTGATTGAAATCGGTTCAGTAGTCTAAGACCCTATCGCGGAGTCAAATTTAACCTACTTTAAGATCTCACATTTTTAAATAACAGCAATTATTATAGGTATCTAATAAAGCAAAGAAATAGAGTTTAATACTTGTTCATAATGTTATTTTTTTCTATAAATATCGAGCTTGATTGATCATATTCATTTGAATATGATCAATCAAGATAATATCCATAGAGGTGTTATAGATAGCGCAGGAAGCCAGGGTTCCAACTGTCCTTCAGTTGAAAGAGAGAGAATATTGCGGTACCTGCTCTCTCTCTTCTCGCACATGTGCAATTAGCGAAAAATTGGGCATAATAGAATGATTCGACAATTATTGTAACTGAATTTCTGCTGTTGTTAATATTTTTCTAAAATGACAAAAATGTGTGTAATTTGTAAAAAGAAGGATTTTTCCTGGCGCAATTCCTTTAAATCGCATGCATAGAGAGTAGACCGGGTAATGCAATCTTATTTCTCTTTCTAACCGTCGGACGTTTTCGCTTAAAGGCAGCTGTATGTCTCCCCTGCTGTATGTCTGATACCTGTATGACAATATCTGGTACCTGTGTATGTGTGACATATCGTTATTTTATAGATTATACATATAATATTATATGTATTATTCAATTTTGTTTACATAATACAATTCATTACTCTTTTTACACTCTAAGATTTCTTATCTGTACTCAATCTTTTTCTTCCTGGCTACCGAACAGGGGCATTTCGTTTTTTATCATTTTGCAAGTTTGCGTACAGGTAAGACTTTCAATAGGTAACTCTTATGCACTTAGCAATGGAATAATACTCCAAGCTTCACTTCAATTGTACAGCTTGCGACACGATCGTAATTAAGTTGTGATGTGGAAACGAATTCTGGTTTGGTTGGTTTTAAGGCGAAAGGTCGCAATTTTTGAAATTGGAGCATACATTTTGAGAGACCTTTTGACATGTACCTACATATTTTTATAAGATTTTAATAACAAACGAGCGAACGTCCATTTGATTATTATAAATTACCTACTGAAGGGCCTATGTAACTTCATAGAATAAGGGTTCTATCTAACGTGACCAAACATTCCGATTTGGGTGGAATTGTCCCGCTTTAAGGTTTTGTCTCGCTGACCAACGACGGCTAAAATGTCCGGCTTTCGCATATGTATCACACCTTGCAGATACAAGATTTAACCGAAGCCAATCATAGAACCGTTACCATTCAGCCGCATCCGTTGCAAATCAGCCGGCGTGCTCCATCGAAACACAAGAACTCCTTCACGATCGAAATAACTGTGACGATGATAACTCTTCTGTCAATCCATACCGGTTTCACCATTCTATACAAATGTGATACAATAAATATTTTCCCACGAAACCACTAATCGAGTTTAATTACACAATTTTATATTTTGATCTTTTTGCCCAGACAGTTATAAAGCATAACAAGGAAATTAGAAAAAATATTTTAATATTAGCATAGACTTTTTCTAGATTAATGCAAATCAAATTCACTGGAGAAATCTTTACAATCTTTACAAAATTTTTGCGAATTACTAATTAGAGACCACTGTATATGGCAGTAAATTGCCTAAGCATTATTTATAACAAATCTTTGTGCCAACGCTTGTAAAACCATTTATATGTAAATTAGAATATTATTGATAGACCGGGAAAATGAATTAAAATTCTACATGTGAAAGCTTTTTGACACGCTATTATTTACAATGTCTGTCTAATAATCATAAGTTGTCATATAAAAGTCGCTCATTAAATACACATGGGCCATAACTCATAAAATTCTAAACTCGTTAGTTCTTTCATGAACTGTTTAGATATTTTTTCTGTCGATGATATTTTGTGCAATAAAAGGCACCCATTAAGTTCACTGCAAAGTAGCAATTAAAAAATTGCGATCTAACATTTTATACAAACGCCCTCTTAGCATTGTATAAGGGAAGGGGATACCGATCGCAAATGTTATCTGCGTTTAATTACGCAGATAACGTCAGGCTTTATTATAGCGGTCGTGGTTCTCCGGTTGTGTTCCTTCGGAGATCTCGGAGTCCTTGTAGCGCCGAGGACGGCCACCGGGGGGGTTTTAGTGCGGTAAAAATCTCACATAACCTGGCGCCGCTCCCACCGCGTCGGGTACTTTTGAAGGTTTCCCCTTCGAAGCCAAAAAAAGGCTTTATTATAGCGGTAGTCATTAAACAAGTAAGTGCAGTTATTACAGCATTGCTACAATATACCTATAATGAATAATACTTCTTGTCAATAATCTTTTTTAGGGTTCCGTAGCCAAATGGCAAAATACAGTACCCTTATAGATTCGTCTAGAGCGAGATATCATTATAAGTTTTAAAAAAATAATACATTTTCAAAAAACGCAAATACAACTTTCTCTTTCATTAGGCAGAAATAGGTGTGGCGGTGGTGCTTCCGGAGTCGAACCACAAAGAGCTCTACAACTTTCAAGACTAACGATAAACTGTATACTTGCAATGATAACTTGGTGCGTTGTAATTGATTACATTCTGATAAAATCAGGTTATTTAAAAGTTATATGGTTAGCTATAGATTATCGAAAAAAACTCATAAATCTTCATTAAAATCGGCGTTTTCTGTGCAGATTTCACATTAATTAATTACAGCAAATAAAATATATTAAAATAATCTTATACTCTAATCTAACTAATGTGTGTAATCTTACTAATATTGTAAATGCGAAAGTTTATGAGGATATATGTGTATTTATTGCTCTTTTACGCAAAATCTACCTACTGGTCGGATTTCGCAGAAATTTCGCACACACAGTTTATGACCTGGATTGACACAGGATACTCATTACGAATAAGCTAGTATTGCTGTATGTATTCGCGATATCTAGAAGTGTCAATAAATTCCTGATTCCGAGGCTTTTTTACCTTCTCGCTAGCGACGACGTTATAACACAAACGATTCTAAAAGCAAAACAATTTCTACATCAATTAACCGGTGAAAATATTGCCACCAGCATAGAAATGAATCAGTCCTTTCTATGCTGGTGACAATATTTATAAATATGGTACGCAAATAAATCAATCGGTGGCCTAATTCCGAACCAAATGCGACACCATTGTGTACAGTGTCATTATATATGACGTCAACATAGCTATAACCTTCGTCTTCGGTTTGAATAAAGTAGAACTATAAAATTATACAAATATGTATGCGCATTGAATATTATATTGAAAATCAGAAACTATTTATTTTCTTTAATATTGGATTAATGTGAAAAAATGATCTTATCCTTAGAACAAGAAGTGAAGTAATGTGTGGATTAAAAAAATATGGAATTGAAAAATAAAATGAATCATTTTAAAAACAATGATTATTTAAATATTGTTATTAAACGTAAGCGTGAAATAAATATCTATAGATAAGATGTTTTATTACATTCGACACTAGGAAGATAATAGATATCAATCTATCCCAATGCAAAATGGTGGAAAAAGTTAGTCTTAGGGCAAACCTGTTTTGAATGTTTTAAAACCGATAGGGTCTTGGATAAAGTTTAACTACAATTAACTACTATTCAAAGGAAATAATTAATAATGACGGATTTATGTGTCCCCTGAAGCACCGAAATGCGAATAAGATTTAGCCGCTGGTACCCGTATTGCAGTATTGCAATTGCAGTTACCCGTACATTACCCTTCTGATTTCGTCGCTTCTTAATTCGTACGTTCGTTTAGATCTATGCGAACTGCGGAGTTGTATATTTATTATGCAAGTAGCAAACGAGCATGCCTTCCACTCGATAAACCTCAGATAAAACTTAAATCGTACATGATGTCGACCACAGATACGTTATTACTCATGAGAAACCTACTAAGTTGAAAAGCCTCGGATAAGTATATCTCCCTTAGCACATTAAAACCAGAACATAGCAGCGCTTAACACAGTTATTATTAGGCTGAAATAACCAGAATCGAATCACGAAAGGTTCTACCATGCTTAAAACAGAGTTGTACGCGCTTTGAATATATGTATTTAAATTACACAAAGGCTCTTGTGCAACGGTTATACATCGCTTCAAATCCTCCATTGCGACCTTGTACACCAATTACTACATAATATTATTGTACTATACCTTTTATTAAACGTAAACGGAGATGCAAATGTTTACAATCATTTAGTTGGTTTTGTTTCAAATGTATTTATGTACCTTGAATTATATATTTTTTTATTTAAATGTTCCTACTATAGTCATTTATTTTCAAATAATTTCAACAGAGATATTATGTTGATTTAATCTGACTTGAAATAGTGCAAAAATTGAATTGTAAAAGTTAGTACAAAAATCGTTTAAAAACATAAATACTTTTATTCAAAATATTACTGAGTCTTTATTATATTACACTATTTAGTGGTGTTAGAATATAAGTACGTTAGAGTGACTAGTGTAACAACTTAGCTAATTTAAATATCATCTTAACAGCGAAAATACAAGTTTAAATTAATAGACAGATTAATAGGAATTAATAATAATTTTGAACTACTCGCTCACTTAAAATATATATAATAATTACGTATTTGCAAAGACATTAAATTTTCTAATACTTAATTAAAAATATTTGCTTGATTGTATATAATTAATTAATTTCATATTTATAATTGCGTATATACACTTAGGCGTCGTCGAGAAAGAGGTAAGGGGGACAATAGTTCCCCCATTAGAGATTAAAAAAAATGTTTTACACATTGGATTTCTACCATTTGTTGTTGCCAAAGGGTGCAGCTGCACCCCACCTAGGAATGCGAAAACCAATGTTCAATATGAACTGCCCCTTTTTTTGGCTCACCGGTTGACGACACCCATGTTACATACATAAGAATTTTTAATGAAGTAATTACAAAAAGTAGGTACGAATCTATACAGGAAATAATTGGAGCATTGCGACAAAAATACAACACATGTCAAACCGGCACCTGACAATGTCACAACTTGTCTTATGAACGATATTTGTTTAGTATTGAAATATTTACATAATATTTGGAACGGAGAAAAGTAACTGCATAATATTTCACAATCCCAAAATACTTTCATGGTTAACAGGTTTTGTAAAAAAAAAAATTTCGTCAGATGTAACAATAAATAATTTACATAACATTTTTTTTAGCGAATTCGTCAATCGGTCAGTGACACTTATACGCCATAGGCGTACATTAATTCAAAAGACAACAGTTTAACCTGTAGTTCGTCAAACATCCGTTGGTTTGTATTAAGTATATGCCTTCGGACACCTTATAAGCTTTTTTTCACATTAGTTTGGTCCGACAGTTTTACCGTTCGTCAACTGACAGATCTTGATGTTCACATTATAATGATAATCAATCTGTCGGTTTGAACTAGTGTGAAAGCAATTAGTGTCACTTAGTGTGTATAGCAAGATCTGTCAGTCAACGAACGGTTAAAGCTGTCGAGCCGACGTAATGTCAACGAGCCGTTTAGGTTCATTTATATTTACAGACATCGAACGTGCCGTGGCAGACAGTATCGTGATGCTCGAGTGTTCGAGGTAGTGTTACGGTAGGAAAAAACCACCCAATGCACATTATACCACCTAATGCACATATAGAAGAATATTATTTTGACTGCCACGGCACGTGTCTGCCTTGTTCAATGTCTGTATAAACGGGGCTGTAATGTATGCATAACCTTAGCCCAAATTAAACTATAATTCCCAGGTGCTTCACTGCTGTTTTAAGACCAAAGTAAATAAAAAAAATGAATAATACATTACGTAACATCACCATTGAATTTAATTACTTTTTAAGAATAAACCTCTTTACTTTTTAAACAAAAAATATATTGTAACGTTAGAAGCAATACGCATAATGTCATTTACTTTCCAAACTTTCTATTTTCTAGGTACCTATACAGTACATTTCCGTTCAATTCCCCTAATGATGCTCTTATTACAGTGCAATTTTTGCAGTCGTTGGCTGAGTAACGATTTTTTGATTGACGTCATGTGCTTTTATGACGAGTATTGCGTAATATTTTTCTCATTAATACTTAATATACATAACAGCGTACATAACGTTGATAGATACAGAGAAATATATAAAGCCAAGTGTATAATATGTAGCTTCAAATATTAAAATAAAAAGAAAACGAATGTTGCAAATTTAATAAAAAAACTTATTATATTTATTTTTATCTGTACTTGCTTATTGCATATTTGTTTACAACAAAACCGTTAAACAAACTACTTGATTATTAAAAATAAAATATAAGAAAATTGCGTAAAGTATATAAGTAAAAAGTCATTAAATCTATAGACTAAATATTTGGAAAGACAATAAAATACAGTGTCTATCTAAAATATTACAGTCTAGCTGAAATTCGACGTAATCGATAAGTTTGCCGTTACATCAACTCTGGTAAAAATAATAAACGGAAAGTGCAAACCGCTAACAATCGACAGTCTATTGTCAAAACTCATTGAGTATAGCAAATCGAAGGTATACGCTTAGACAGCACTTGTGTAACTAACGATCGTCAATAATGACAGTTATTACATTGTCGTAATGCAAAGCGATTGCGCGTAGTACGGTTTACACGTTTAAATGTTAAGTACACGTGGTAAAAGGGAAGCCAGTTGCTTTATTAGCATGTGATTTTAGTGCGGTAGTTGTTATAAGTGTGGAGACAGGTAGGGCTATGACAGAGATAGCCATAGAGCTTTGAACAAATCCTGCCAGTCGCACTTGGATACCCGTCAGGGTGTCATTGCCTACCAGTTCCATGAAAGTCCACCTTCCTACTGGTTTCTGATAGAAGAACCACTGAAAATAATCTCTTTTAACTATAAATATAAGAACCTTCTTAAAATTAAAGTGGTAGCTTGGAACATTACATTTTTGTAAATTTCAAATAGTAGTTTTATGCTAAAGGTTTCAGAATTACATAGTCCAGTCACTATTATTAGTCTATAGTATATATTGGCTGTATAATAAGAAAACAATGTACCGGTTGCCATAGATATAGATGAGAAGTAAAAAATTAAATATAAAAAGCGCGGGGAAACGTTGAACTTGGCGGGAGTGTTTTCCTTAGCGATATTATTAATTTTAACTTGTAAATTGTAAAGTTTATCAACTATTGTAAATTCTTATTAATACATTTGGATATCAAGTTGGATTCCATACTTCTGGGGCTATCCTAATACTATGTTAAGTCTAAGCAGACTTTTAGTCAGATTTTTTTAAAATTGTTACTTGACATTGTTATCTTATATTATTTGTACTAATCAGTGCGAATTAGTACGAATAATATAAGATAATACCAAAAGTAAAGAATAAACCTCTCCACCGACGTTGATTCTGAATGTGACATGGTTGTCGCCTAGTGTTATCTGCGCTACTTTTTAAAGTTTTAAACTCAATATATTAAAATGTCAAATTCTTCATATTGTTATTAATTCGTGTAGTGTAGTGTATTAATTCTTGTAGTGTGCATGAGGAGATTCGAATCATAATTATATTTTTTTTCTATTCGATACATATAGTTATTTGTACTTTTATACTTGTTAATTTTTGGATAATCCCTAAATATATTTAATCTGAACATCGTTTATATTCCAATTCATCAATCTTTAATTTTTAAATTTGGATACCCCGTTATTGCACGTACACAAACGTATCAAAAAAACTAAATAATTAAATATTTTTATAAAATTTAAAATTATTGTTACAAAATAAAATAAATAAATCTAATCACACTAGGTCGATAAACTCTCATTTTCTAAGATCTGTTAAAATCAAAAAGCATAACGAAATTAAAATTAAATCTATTTATGTAAAAATACTTACAGATTAAATAGAAAATTCTAGGTTCTTTATTAATTGGCGCGGAAAGACGCGAGCCGGTTGCGCATAAGTTGTATGCAAGTTTTGCTAAGAGCAATGTGCAACTATTACTCAACATTAACGTCAATATGTCACACTAAAGCGAAGTTAAATTGAATAGTGTTACAAAACTTAACCTCTCGTTAAAACCAAGGGCACTGACAGTTTCTTTTTTCTAATTTTAATTAATCAATTAACGAGATACGCGTAATAAAATTTCTTCGATTACTTATTATCCGATAAAACGAATATGACATGATATTTTAGCCGTTTGGTTCATGAAAATACAACATAACAGTTAGGTAATAGGTTTCTCATAATTCAACTTTACCGTGTTAAATTATGTACGTAAAACCGGATTAAGCCATGACGCTAATAATGAAAAAGATCATATCAATTACGAAGAAAGGAACGAATTTTTAATTGCGCTTCCGTACACTGCTTGTGTAGTGTTGAAGAGGTACGCAATCTGTATATGTAGAGATTGTACAGACTTGTAATGAGCATCTGTATTGTAATTTGTGGTATTTTGATTACAACATAGATGCATTTGCTTCCATCAACCTACTTTTGATGCCTAGATTATCATGTAAGTTAAATAAAAACATATATACATAACGTACATACATAATTATTGCATCTTTTCCAGGTAGGTAATCGTGATTTGTTACCATTAAGTCTATGCATTTGATAAGATATTAAACCAATATTAAATCAAGTATTTGACCCAGAAGTACATATAAAACTTAGTACTAAAATCTTAAAACATCTAAAATGAAAGTACTTATTTTGTGCAATATTATTACACAGTGTACTTAATCATAACAAGATATCAAAGGATTAATAAAATAATAAAAACCTTAATTACGAATTTTATCTATAATGGTTCTTTTGTAATGCATCTTTCTGGAACTGACATAATATAAAAACAACACTTATATGATATTGCAACTATGTTCTTTATATAACTTAGCTTATCTGATAAATCCACAAAAAACGTACCACAAGTACCTACCTATTGAGAATTATCATATCGTTATCTTTAAATATCTACATTAGCGCGATTAGTTAATAATTAATCTTAATTGATTGAAATATAAATATTATGTTATACGTATGCAAACAATACGCAAAAGTTTAATATTTTTTCCATAATAATCTCAATAATTAATCTATACGATACTGTTCGGGTAGGTACTTGTAGTAACAATAACTACTATAGCTAAAAATACATCTGGGCTGGTCTAGGTAAACTTGTTGAAGATAATCTAGACCCATTTTAGTACAGTTCATTTCCAAATGGGCGTTATGATGCATTTACCATAATTTCTTGACCATAATATATATATATCCCATAAAAATATCGTTATTTTAGTCGAAAACGAGTTATAAAGCTAAATTTTATCTACACTTGTTAGGTTAGGTAAGGTTGTTTATTTAATTGAACAGCAGTTATAAAGCTAAATATACGAAAAATAATACTGCACGAGTATATTTTTTGCCCTGCCGTGGGTCGTGTAAGGCAAAATGTACATTAAGAAACTATGTCATTGTAACAAGGTAAAATAAGTACGAATCGGAGAATGACCTGTAGATTGTACGAGTGACTACTCTGTGCATTCGTCAAATGAAGATCGGCTCCAATATTTATCAGTTACTTCGATTACTGCACATGAGCGTCCCCAGGGGGAAGCTATTGGCATATGAAACATTGGTTTTGGCATTTTTAGGTGGAGAGGTCCCTTTCCCTACTTACGCGACGCCAAGCGGTGGAAATCCATTTATTTTATGACGTAGATGATTATTAATGGAAGTTTTTTTTTTTTATTTTCTTCTCCTAAGGGGGTTTCATGTTGTAAGTGTTATGAAGTATTACCAGTAATATACCTAACCAGCTTTGATTAAAATGCACTCAAAAGAAGAAGCTTAATTAACTCTAGATTAAATTTAACGCGTCGTTTTGTTACTTTATACAAAATTATATGACATATAACAGACTCATTTAGCTGGTAGTAAGTAATAAAATGTTGCAAAACTTAGCAAAAGTTCTCAAAGACGTGTGAAGTTGCTAACGTAGACTTCGCCAACGATGTGGACTTAACCCAAATCCTCCTCGTGCAACAGTAATGGGTTTGTGGGTTTGGTGAGTAAGTGCAATATCAATAGACATGGAACAACTAGTAACATCGTTAAAAACATTAAAACAAAAACCCGACTGCTTAAAACAAAATTTTTGTTTATATCTATTTAATTAGCTGCACCCCGCGCATTCACCCGCGTAAGTTTCGACGATAATATATAGCCTATAGCCTTCCTCGATAAATGGGCTATCTAACACCGAAAGAATTTTTCAAATCGGACCAGTAGTTTCTAAGATTAGCGCGTTCAAACAAACAAACTCTTAAGCTTTGTAATATTAGTATAGATTGAACGCTTATATAAGTTTTTTGTCAAAATAGGCTAGTGAAAGTATTATAACA
>MOOZ01045295.1:546084-557740 GCA_002930495.1 Cecropterus lyciades | reverse complement strand
AAAAAGCTGTTATTTTGATATTACAAACAGACATTTAAATTTTATTTATATGTATAGATTAGTTATGCGCCATAATTTGGCCAATTACAAACTCCTGGCACGTTCAGTATTAGAAATCAATCTATCTTAAATTAATTTAAGGTGAGTTTGTTTATTTTATTTTATTCGGAGAGATTTCTCAGTCAAAATTGAAAGTGTACTACCACTTTCATGTTACGAGAAGATCTTACTTTTAAACGAAAGCGTAATAATATTCATTTTTATCATAACTGAATATGTACGTAAAAATAAATATTAATCAGAGTAATAACGTCTTTATTTTTGCCAGAATATAAAAATACCTGAAGCATAATAAGATATGAAGACGTTATTGTTTTAATTTAACTTTCTCCGTGGCCAACGCGAGTTTGCGAATATTGCAGAGGCAGCCAGCCGACGCTTCTTGGAGAATAGGATCTTTGGATCCTATTGTTTCCAGAAGAAATTGCACAACACCAGCCTGAAATCAGGATAAAAAATGTTTTTATTGCAAACCTAGGTACAAAGAGCGTCGTAAATGTTTGTTTTTGTTGACACGAATCTTCCAGTTGTTTTCGAGCATGTCAAGTTTTATGGCCGCAGACGGAAATTATAATATATTAATAATTTATTCCCAACGTTAGAATAGCACTGTCGCATACAGCGCTACTCTAAACCACGTTAATTCTTCTTATCACATTAAAATCAGTTTAAACATTTTTGGAACTTCTTCTATAGCCAAATAGAATAATGATTATCGTGCAAAAAATATCCCAAATGACTTCAGCAAATGGTATTTATTTTTACATCACAGATTTGTCACACATTACAAAATATAAAGGAATAGGTATATATAGAGTAAAACAAAGACTCTTGAACGAAATGTTGAATGAGTTTGCTCGTTTTGTGTCGTCCTCGACAATCTATAGCTATCCTATTGTTGGCGGTGGGTTTTCTCAAAATGGAGGAATGGAGTTCATAGATCACCGCTTTACGGGTTAGGTCCCGAATCATGTTCCTGATATCTTATCCGGAATGAAACTTGAGACCCTTTGCATAATTTATTATATCATGAATTATCATATCTGCTTTAATTCAGAATGTTTTTGCATTAGTCTTTGTGTGCCTGTCACCACATCACTTTTCTACTAAGAGGCTATAAGTGAACGAGGCATTAAAAGTCTACCTTCCGTTGATTATATTTATCTTTTCATAATTATCATCTACCTAAAAATAACCTTTACCTTGTGTATGGTCTACTTACTATACCATTATGCATTATCAGATGACCGAGAAGCCATCGCGTAAAACAAAAAAATGTAGTTATATCAGATCTGAACTAAATTTATGAGTTTCCTGCTCCAGTATACTATGTTATTAACAATCTGTTATTATCCATCATAATAACCTTTGCATTGATATTTTCATCGTTGCATTGTAATAAAAAACCTTGGCCAAATGTACCTATTATGCACACCATAAAACCTAAGTTTTAATCTAAATTAAAATGAATCTAACATTGATTGTAAAATAGTTTGTATAAGTTATCTTTCTGATAATTAAGTTAAAAGTGACGGTCTAATGCCTTTAATATACAAAGCTATAGCCTCAGATGGAAGCCGAGATGAAAAAAGATCAAAAAGATGTAACTATTTCAAAGCAATGACCGTTTGTTATTTTAATCACATTTTATATATAAAAATAAACATAAGTGTGTTCGTGTAATTCACACAACTCAAGAGAAATAATAATAATAAATAATAAAATATTTCTGACCATAAGGGTATTAAGACTTATTATTTTTCAAATATCGATTAAGTTATCACTACAGCCCATGTTCAGACATCTTATTTCAAAAAACCATACTTGAGCTCTTATACAAGCGACGAGGTAAAATCTTTAGCGTGATTCAGATAGAGGTCCAGCGCCATCTGGTTGTAGCGCTGATAACTGCCTTCGTAACGCATTTTGGTTTCATCTAGTTTCAAATCACAATGGTGCAAAAGAAGTTTTACATCAAAAATTACCGATCCAGGTTCTTGAAAATTCACTCATTATGCCTCCATTATTATTGTCGTCAAAACCTCAATTATTATCGTATCCATAATCTCGAATGTTCCAACTCTTACAATCGTGTAATGCATACTACACAGATTATATGCCTAGAATCATTACTTTAATGATTCGATTCATAAACTATTGATGAAGATATTAATACCCATTGATAATGAACTATAATACTTAATTGTAGGACACGCTAGGAAAATTGTTATAAAATTTCCATTGTCATATTGATGTTTAATAGACTTCATTAGAGCGTGTCAGGCCATGTGACGTTAATTATATAAAGAATAGTCAAATTATAGTAAAATATACCTGTATAAGTCACATATATTTTTCGATGAACTTATTCCTTATTAACCCTTGATATATTTCATTTTATACTTTTGGGGTCAAAATATATATTGCCTCAATATTCTTAATTTATTCGTGACTTGTTAATAGGGTCAACTATTATCAAGTTTAATCTGTAGGTACAGGCTAAACGTATCTATTTCCATCTCTTCATATTGTATTTGTAGTCTAGACTAAACTGACAGAAATATATTTGAATAGACTTTTACAATATCATTTATAATGAACAGAATGACTCCTTTGTACCACGCACATTGCATTTGTGATGTGGTAACTTTTAATTTATTATTGTGAAGCTTATCATAAATCAAGGTAATTATCATAATATTATTATTATCAATTAAGCCACAGAAATGAATGATGTGAAAGTTGATTTTGATTCAGAAATAAGGCAAAAAAGTAATTTAGCAATACGTCTGCATGACATAAGTAAAGTTTTTTTTTTAATTTTCACAATTTTAGCTGTTTATGATTTTGAATATAGTTGTTAGTGGTTTCATTTAGGTCCGAGGTAAATTATCGTAACGTCAGTCACTAAGTATACATCACAGTCAAATCGGGGTTGCACTGATGGCAGCTCTTAAATATGAGCTACGTATTTAATGACACGTTACAACGTCGAAATGCTTAGAGATTATTTACTTGATTCCTAATTATTATTTACTTGATACGGGCGATTGGAATCAATTCATCCATCAGCCCTTTTAGGTCAACTGCTGGATATAGGCCTCCACTAATAGACGCTTTTTCCAATAGTCACCACGATTGGACTGCAAGCTGGTAACCGCAGCGGGTGTTGATATTACCCAGGAATACGCTGCGATTATCTCCTAGATTTAGTAGCCTTCTACGATATGCACGGGAATAGTAAGAGAGATGCTATTCAAGACCGACATCACACGGCACTGTTATTATTCGAAAACATGATCGGGTGTGAAGCTTCCAACTTATGTTGATCATTAACCTGTACCTTGCTTTTTAATCGGCATAGGAGCAGAATAATCAGTTTCAGGAACAGGCTCGTGTTTAGCAAAGGGACATAACGCCACTTGATGACTCGTCAGATTATACTCACAGCATGCATCGTAACGCAGTTAATGGAGTAGAAGGAGAGGTGGTAGAGAGCAAGTGCGGTGGCCCGATGCACGTTGGGGTCCCGTGACGTCATGTAGTTGACGAGAGGAGTGATGGCGCCTCGCTTGCCGAACTCCTGGCGGTTCTGCGCCCAGTCGCAACAGTACGCGATCGCCACGCCGAGGTTGGCTCGGAGGTGGTCGTCTGTCGTACTCACTGAAGAATTATACAAATTGCAATCAGTGTTTTATGATGGTCCTCAACGCAAAGGGTCCTCCATTTGCGCTCAAAAAGGGGAACACAAAAATTCGAAAAGTGTGTTAAATGGGTGAAACTACTTTCGATAAAACTAATAAAATTAATAAATACGTATACACCGTCTCTTTTTAAAATAGCGAATTAAAAAGAGACGAATACATGTTAGAAAAGAACGCACATTAATGTTACGTCCCTGTATTAACGTTTGCGTTTTAAGGAACACTCCAAAATTGCACCACAATTTTAACTAACACAATATGCCAATTTCGCTTTAGGTCCCTTTTTATTCCCACCATGCAATATAAATATTTTGTACGCCAGTATATCTGTACGCCAAAAATACATAACATGTAAGGCTATATCTATATTACGATACTTGCTGTGCCCGTGGTTTCAACCGCATTAAAAATATGAAATAAATGTAACAGAAATTTATATCCTCGACATTTTAACTAAATAACATTTATTTAAAGAAAACTGGAAAGAATTGACCATACAGATTTCAATACGAAATGGGCAAATATTTTTAGTTAAATTCTTAAATCCTGAGCAGAGATTTATTTATTTATAAGGCACAAATAAAAGCCATTTCATCAAAATAAACATTACGTTTATTGGATTTGGATTTGGAGCTTGGATTATCTACCTCAATTACGTGTTTTTTAAATTTCTTTCCTTTTACAGTTTCTGGATAGGATACTACTTAAAACGAGCAAATTTGGAATACTTAAAATAGTTGCCAACAGATGGCGCGGTTTGGGCGGTTGTAATATTAAAATATGTATTTCTTATTAAGCTTTATTATAGTTATCTATTACTTAATCTGAAGAAACATAAACAACATTAGAAGTCGCGAAGGTGGCCATTTGTATCCAGTTATGTTTATTCACACGTAACATAGTGATAAAATCTTAGACGTAATCTCTTCGTATGAATATAAACGCAACCATTTAAGATAATATGTTTTGCTGAGATCAAAGAGGAAGGTCGAGTAATAATTTATACTAAGTATCAGATGATCAAAAGTATGTTAAAATGTTTACATTTTTTGTGCAACTAACCAGATGACACGAAATATATGAGTCCATTAAATTTTTGGAATTTAGTTTTAATTTAATTATTGCTATTTATTGCAAATTTTAGACATTAATCAAGTGATACCATCAGTTGCCTAACAGTTTAAACAGTATAGGTAGTTTTCCTTCCAAATTAAAAAGTGCGTATCCCTGAACTACATTGATCATAGTTAATTGCATTACGAAATACATGGACCTTCTAATTAGATGAGATAAGACTTTGGTTGGATTGTTACATATTATTAAAAACGCAACGGATACGCAAACTTATTTCTAGCCGGAGAATTGTTTTCAATAACAATCATTTAAAATTAATAAAGCATTTTATAATACAATTTTGAATGCTCTCCACAACTGGTCTTTGCGTTATGGTGTTACAGTCAACCCGGCTAAATGCCAAGCAATTATCATCGGCAGTTCAAGATTGTTGGTCAGGATTGATCGTAATTCATTGCCAGCTATTTTTTATAATAGCAGAGAATTTCCGATTTCGGTGAAGAATCTTGGCCTACATATTGACAGCTCCTTAAGTTGGAATGTGCACATTACCGAATTATCCCGTAAACAAAAGAACTTTCTTTCTGTGAAGACTAAACTAATGCTTCTTTAACCTTTATTTTGCCCATTATCGATTATGCCGATGTGTGTTACCAAGTCCTGACCGAAGCACTTCTCAATAAACTAGAGCGCCTTCTCAATAATTCTATACGATTCATATTTGGCCTTCGTAAATATGATCACATCTCTCAATTTCGAAGTCAACTTAAATGGCTTACTATTCGCCAGAGGCGTAATTCTAGGATTCTCCTTCTGCTGTACTCTGTCTTGAATGATACCAATACTCCTTTAGTTTAAGGATTACTTTCAGAACCAGTTCTTAACTCATGACAAATTGCTTCGGTCGTCACTGCATTCTAGCGGATTCATTCATTCTTCGTTCACTGTGTAAGCGGTACGGTTTTGAAACGCCCTGCCCGCTGATATCAGGAAAGCACCCAGTAAGGTCGTGTTTAAAAAGCTTGTCTGAGAGCACTATCTGAACACTGCTATTGTCTCTTAATCATCTGTTACTTCATTTTTATATATGTATTTATTATAGATTTATTTTGTGTATAGTACGTGTATTGTAAGTATATATTTTATTATATTTATATATGTATTTATAACTTAGTATATTTATTATACACATTTAAAATAATGCCGCTAATTTTCCAGCCACCCAGGTTTGACTGGTAGAGAATGCCATCAGGCATAAAGTTTGCCCTATTGTGACTTTATATTATAAAAGTACAATAAATATATAAATACATAAATTTTAGTCAAAATTCTCTTATTATTTAAATACCTACACATCGCCACCAATAATCATATTTTTTTTCAATATCTATATTTTATTTATAAGCATATTTTACACTATAAAAGTTTACGACAAAGGTTAATGATGAGTTATTAACCATTGTGTTGCAATCAATTCAATTACAACTTAATCTATTTTTTTTTTTTGAATACACATTATCTACTTACCAAGTTTCGAGAGCTTCGCGACAACACCATGATCTGAAATAACGGCCAAATTTTCGTGGTCCCTCGCAATCGTTGCAATCGCTGCACAGACGGCTGACAGTACATTATGGTCGTCGGAATCTAATAGATCTACAGTCAGCTCCAGAGCACCTACAAACGATCTGACCATTTCTCCAGAATCTGCTGCATTTTGAACACAAGGGCTGAGAGCTAAGGCGGCGTTTGTTTGGACCTTTTTAGAGTCATTCTTCAGTAAAGACCAAATAAGCCTCACTCCATCCAGCTCGTCGATTTCATTCATGCAGTTTGGTTCTTTCGCGCATTCCATTAATACTAGTGGTACGTTTTCAAGTAATGGCTTATATGTGTTATTGAGGTGATGTACTGAAATTATTTACAAATCACTTTTAATTACTATAAAGAGCAAAAACAACAATAAAACAATTATTTAATAATGTAAATATGTACGTAACCAGGAAGAGTAGGTAGTTGCAGGGTAATGATGTGAATTTTAAGATGGTAAAACTCGTTTGACAACCAATTTTTATAATTATAATAATAGCAATATAGCCCCACTGTACTTTGGTTAAAAGGTGCGATGAGGCATATGCCTGCTTGTAAGTTTCTTAGATCTGAGAAGTACCTATTTTCTTGTCCTGATGATATGGTAACAAGTGTCCACATGTTGATTTACACACATATTGATTTTATATTTATAATTACATATAACATTAGGAACTTACTCAACATTGGGATGCCCCCAGAACTCCTAATCCTATCTCGATTCGGTGGATATTTAGCGCATTCGGCTAAAGCACCAGCCACGTTTGTCAAAACTCCATCATTTTCGTCATCAAGTAATTTAACTAAAATTGAAACGGCTCCTAGGTTGTCTAATCTTTTGACACTAGCATCACTGTTGGCGCATTTCCACAAAGCACCAGTCACAGCAGCCATCAATGGTTTGTTGGCCCTGTTAGTAGTATCTTGAGCTGCTTCTACAAGTAGTTCGAGTCCGCCTGCTTCGCGTATCATGTCTCTTGTTATGGAGTCACTCGCGCACTTGTATATCGCCAAACTACAATATGTCTGAAAATATTCATACAATATATGAGCTTTAGGAATTAAGTTGTTTTTGCAAAGAAAAACAAACATGACGTCAATACCTTCAAATCCTTGTCTTCGTTTGCTAAATGTTTGATTAGGTCGTCAACCATTTTTTCTGTTTGTATAGCAAGTTGAAAAGACGTCTCATTAGCGCACATCTGTAGCAGTCCCACTGTAGGCACGGCCACATCAAGGTGTATAGTCTTCAGCATTCGGGCTATCAAAGGAATCATACCATATTTTCGCATAGCTTCTCGATTTCTTTGCGAAGATGACATGGACCAAAGAGCTTTCGCACCAGCGCGTGCGATATCCAAGAACTGCAGTTCATCCTGGTGCAGTTCTTCACGTGGTGTTACCAAGTACCTATAAAAGCAAAATTCTTTAATACCTTTAAGAATATCCATCATTTCATTATCCTTAGCAATGTTTACCTTTCTTTGATATCCAATAAGTCAATTAACTTCGGAATTCCACCAAATTTTCTACAGAATTTTCGGCTTTTTCGAATTCTACCCAAATTTGCTATTGTTTCTGCTGCAAGGATTTGAACATCCCTGGCTGGGTCTGATAGTAAACCAACTAAAAGCGGAATGGCCCCCAAATCTGTCACTTTCTTCCTGATTTCTATATTAGGTGTGATATCTTTGAGCACGGCCAGACCACCCAGAATGCAACACAGATCCCTCGTTTCAAGTAGATTCACCAATAGTTCTAATCCACCGATTTCCTGTATGGCTCTCTGGTTTACTTCTACGGTAAGATCGTGGTCCTTCAAGCAAGAAAGCGCTACCATAGTTGCAGTCTGATTGCCAGCCTTCATGTACTTAACCAACTTCTGTATATGCCAGTATTCTGGAGGTATTTCTGAAGACTTTATCAAATCCGCCCAGTTATCTTCCGAAGCGGACGTCGATGACGGTGACGAGGCCGATGTGTCCGATCCTTCTGTGACCATCACAATTCTGGGTAAGCCAACAGTATCCTGCCCCCCGTCTGCACTAAACGTCGATATGTTATCCCCTTCAGCCATGATTATTTAACAAAATAAATATTAAATATAAATATGATTTTCTTTTAACAATAAAGATTTATAAGTGTACCGATGATCTTCAGAGTATGTCAAAATAATATGCAATTGTAAAGCTCTGACGTTTGAGGCATTTTTAGTTCGTAAATCAATACGGTTGCTAAGCAACCAACTCAAGAGGTACGTTAAACGGCAATATATTGATATCCAGTATTTTGCATAAGTAAATTAATTTGTGAAAATAATGACCATAATATTTATTTTTCAGCAGTTACCTACTATTGCTAGGTAAAGGAAAAAAATCTTGTTGCATGTAGCGATGCTGGCAAATATGAGATAAAAATCATATTTTTAATAGGTGCCTCTTTCTCTGTCATATTATACCTACCAATTATAATAGGACCTACATAATAAAATTTAATTTTATTGTTTCAGTTTCGAAGGAGCGTAAAAGATGTACTGAAGCCGGAGCACAATGATCACTTTCTTCTACGATGGCTTAGAGGTATGAAATAAATAAAGAAGAAAAAAGTTTCTCTTCAACAATAATCTTACGTTCTTTGTAAAGTAACGTAAAGTTTTACTCTCATTGCTGTACTTATAATATCTGGTATAATTAATTTACTTATAATATTACTATTTCAGAGTTCATGATAGATATTCACATAGAATATCTATCATGAACCTATCATAGAATATCTATCATAGAACTTGGCCATATTCCGCAAAATTATGCCGTTTCATCTTAGGAATAGAAAGAGCTTTTATTTCGCCGACCTATTTCTGTTAAGGCTAGGGTTAGACTTAGCTAGGTCAAGCCCGAACGAAAATCCATGAGAGTAAATCGGCGTGATCTACCGTGCCGACTTACCTTGTAATAATACCTAATCTTAATACGAAATGATAGCTTTCATACAGTAAAGAAGTAGCAAATGTAGTACAAGTGTGCAGTCCATCTGATGGTAAGTGACCATTGGCCGAGGACATCTGTTATCAAGCCCGAATGTGCCTGGGTTGCCGACAGATGAGTTACTACTCCTAAGGAGTTAACGACCATGTAACGCCTCGGATGTGTATGTCTCTTTAACAACGCGCTTCAGTGTGCTTAATACTGCATTACTAGACAGAAACAATGTGGTGGTGGCGTCGAACAACAAAGTTTTTTCCAACTTTTTTTTTTTTTTTATAGTATGGAAGCACCTGATGGTAAGTGGCTACTGCAGCCCATGGACATCTATAATCAACCCTAGATAAGATCAAAGTCTCACCTAAGGTTAACCACAGATGCGTTGCTACCCCTNNNGACCAGAACACAGCAGCGCTACACTGCTGTTATTAGGCAGAAATAGGTGTGGCGGTGGTGCTTCCGGAGTCGAACCACAACGAGTTCTACCACCTTCAAAGTGTAGTAAGATTATCCCTATTAGTGCTGATCAATCTATGGCTGACATCATCTAAGATAGGTATATGGAAAGAAACAACATTTTATTTTTATTTTTGTAACTAAATTTGCTTTTAACTAACATGTTGAAACCTTTTTATTATTGGTTTTCCGGCATGATTAAATGTAAACGATCAACAAACATTATAATTAGCATGAGATCAATGTACTTGATATAATAAAATATGAGGTCAACTGAAGTTTATGTGCAAGTGTGTAGAATGTGATATTAATTAAAACAAAGTGAATGCGATTCCAATATCGGATAAAAATAATTGCTGGATATAAATTTGAATGGAGGCTGTCAAAGACGATATTCTGAATGTAATACTGATGATTTTACTTCGCATATAAAAAACTTAATTTATGGCAGCAAATGTGTTCATAAAACTTCATTAAACACTAATTTAAATCCATTAGTCTTAGTATAATTAACAATTTTAATAGTACAATATTATATCTTAAGAATATCATAATGTACATACTCAATAAATTATACAGTAACCACAGCTTGTTTTTGTGTTATGATCCTAATTTGCACAATAATTAAGACAATATTATATTAGTTCAACGTTAACATACTAATGTTGATTATTAACGAAAATTAAAATATGGTACAGTACCATTACTTTATCTGCCATTCTTTGATTTGTAGATATCTTGCTTACCACTGGGCCGTGTGGTGGTCTTGAATATAAGCTCTCCATCTTTCCCTGAGAATGTCGAAGGAGGCGACTAAGGGACAAAATCTAGGAGGTGGGACAAATCCAAGACTTACTGCAGTTATCAACACGCATGCCAGGCGTGGTGACTAATGGCTTAAACCCTTAGGGGAGGTCTATATCCAGCAGTTGACCTCACGATGTTGATGGATGGATTGCTAACCATACCTTATAAGGTATGGTTAGCAAAGGTTAGGTTTTAAAAATAATCTCGTTATAGCTTATAAGCTATAACGAGATTATTTTTAAAACTGCTAGGAAGAAATGGGTGTAGACTATGAGTAATATATTAATCCTGTATTATAAAACACTAGCTGCGCCCCGCGGATTCACCCGCGTAAGTTTCGACGATGATATATTGCCTATAGCCTTCCTCGATAAATGGGCTATCTAACACCGAAAAAAATTTTCAAATCAGACCAGTAGTTCCTGAGATTAGCGTGTTCAAACAAACAAACTCTTCAGCTTTATAATATTAGTATAGATTCTGATAGAATTGCAGTCCATCCCCACCGGTGAACAATGAGACGTTAATTGTTAGGTTACTATCAGATAAACATAAAATAAATAAGGAAGGTCCAAATAAATGTTATCAACTGTAAAGATTTACGTTCCTTTGTATTAATATTCTTGCAATTTATTTTCCAGCGAGGCAGTGGGACCCTGAAGCAGCAGAAAAAATGCTAAGAGATGTAAGTGAAATTTAAATTCATATTACGAACCTATATACCTTAAGTATTTATTAAGTATATTTTAATTTTCGTTAATAATCAGGTTATCTCCTTGCCAATCAGCTCCGATATATTATGATGCGCCTAAGTGTGTTATCTCGTGTGGTTTCTGACATCAAAAATCGACCCCAAACAGATCGGGATTCTCATTAAAAATTGTTAACATATGTGGTGCGTTGTACGGACTTTATGAGAGTACCTTAAAGAATTTTATTCTTACTTAGCATGTTAGTTCGTTAGTTGAATTTGGAACCCGTTAA
>MOOZ01045295.1:494207-533962 GCA_002930495.1 Cecropterus lyciades | reverse complement strand
GACACCTTTCCATTTGATGATAGTGGGTATAACCATTAATCGTGTTCTGCTGTCTGTTCTAAATGGGCAAGCCTTATCTTTCCAACTGAAAAAGACATTTCAATCAATATAGCTACATGTACATTAGTGGCTTGCAACTTATTAGTCAGAGTATTATGAGAAATTAAAATGAACAAATTATTCATGATAAAAAGCAACTATACTTAAATAAAAAGTATGTTACTCATGTTGTATAATATACTAATTATTTAATGCAAAATATTCAACAACAGGATCTCTTATAAATTATGTCCAACAAAACAAACAACAAGTAAATAGATCTAAATGGCATATTTTTTGAATTATACACATTTTTTTTCTCTAAAACATCCAATATTACAGATAACAGCGATGGACATTATATCGAAATTGTACCTGATAAGATAAAAAGATAAACTGAATATTACACTTGGTTTGTAATGTACAGCTTATGTTTGCTTATCTTTTTATCTAATGCCCCCAATAAAAATTGGAGATACAATTGCAGTTTACTCAAATATAATGATAATACTAGAACATTTTATAAAACAGCTTATTCAAAACTTACTGCAAAGTAACTAATAAATTATACTTACTAATCTCTATCACCTACGTCAACATAAACAAATATTGCATCTTTTTGCAGTTCACTTATGAATGCTTTGACAACTGGTTCAGCTGAAAAGGAGATATATTTGAAACATACAAATCAATTGACCTTGCCTGCATTTATCTCCCACTGACAGACTATTTTTCTAAAAAAATATGTATTGTAACATGAAAATGGCAGAATTATATAAATACACCCTTTAAATAAATAAAATACATATTTTAATATTCACAGTCACAAGGACTGTTGAATTTTTTACTCAATTTTAATAACACACCCAGTTGACAATAAATACACCAACTTCTGCCATTTTCTTTCTTTTTACCAGTGAACAGAAAATAAACATCAGGCCCCTTATTCGGTAATTTATCAGTAAAACTAGTAAATTCATCAAAGTTATTTAAATAATGCACTTTTATCTTCTTTTCAGTCATGTTTTTCACTTGTAACTGTGGCACATTACATGATTGTGTGACATTATTGACAAAAACATATATGAACAAGATTGACAATTATGACTTTAGGTTTAGAGGAAAAAAAACATGGGTACACTAAATATTTAATCTATTTGGTATTACAAGCTCGGTGGGAATAATATAATAGCTAGAAAAAGATGGTCGCAAATTAATAAAATAGTAAGGTTTAGGTTTAAAAACATTTCAAAAAATTACAAGCTCAGTGAAAAAAAATGTCTGCAAAAATAAATAAAGTTCAGCTTGAAAGTGCCAAGCCAAGGCTGTAAAAAATAATAAAATAATAATAAATCTCAGTGGTAGACAAAATTAAAAACATATTAGGGATTTATTACATGTGAAAGTATTAATGAGAATTTCAAAGTATTCTGTAATTGATTTACCTGGAATGAATATTTTTGAATTCTTTAATTGTATTATCTATGTGCTTACTGTTGTTTGTTGTGTTACTAATGTGTTCTAACAGCTTCTACAGTGAATGAAAAAAAATATCCTCAAATTTAATATACATAACTTCACAGAAATGAAACTACATGCCTGAAAATTAAACCCAACACCTAGAGTGTGGGGTTTAAATTCAATGGGGTTTTAGTTCAGTGAAGAGATAAGAACCATAGCAATAAACAAATCAGTATGAATAAACAAATAAATGTATTGTTTATTCCTTTCCCTGAAAATTTAATAAATTTAGTGTTAAATAAAAAAAACAACTTTTTGGTCTTTAAAAGGTAAGAAACATTCACCATAAAGTCTACTCTTATACAAATTCTTAAGGCAAAACCAAAGATGACGATGACAGCAGTATCGACGAAAATCCTACTTCTAGTATAGATACTATGATAAAACTCTTATATGTGTTTTATAACTTTTTTTAAATAACTGTTTTGAATAAATGTATATCAACATAGTTGAATGAACTCACCTTCAACGCAATCCGGACACCAACTAGTTCCATTACTCAACTTCGAGCCAGTAAAGTAAAATAATACCGGCGGACCTTTCGGGTCGATATTCTCTGTATACTTGGCGAATTCATCGAAACCCTTGATTTCTACATTGGTAACCATTCTTCAGAAGTATATATATTCCAGTATTTGATATGAAACTACTCGTTAGCTGCCCCTTAGCTCGATGATTGATAACACAGTCATCAAGAATCAATGAATCCAATCCAATGAAATGCAAAAACGTATTGTCAAAATGACGTTTATTCGTGATACGATTAGGGATGCAATCAGCATTACTAACTCGAGTTTGATAGTATTCGAGCTAGTTGTATATGAACGAATTAACAAACCAAATGAAAAACTGGCATCACTTGATTCACATGTTGTATTGGTTATTTTATTAATTAAAACATGTGACCTGGGGGATCAAAAAAGAAACGCCATTTTTTTTGAGTGTATTTGAATCAACAGTGTACATATTAGGTGTGAATAGTAATTTGATAACATAACAAGAGAAATATTACCACAATACTAAATCAAAGTGAACCTTATGTGAAAACCGCAGAGTTAGCAAATTAGATAGCCATACATAAATTATATCACAGAAATTTGCAGAATTTTTGACCCCTCCTCCGTCCTTGTCACATTTGAGTAATCTCACCTTCCTAGTGTGATCCAGTTCTGAAATTATAAATTTAGGACCCCTCCCCGCATCTTAGCCCCCTCCCCTTATCGTGGGACGTACTTTTTTTAGAATTGTCTAGTTGCTGTTGGCGCTATTAGCCTTTATAGATTCGCTGAATTTTTGTGACGAGCTCAGCCGGGACAGAAGACTATGGTCTGAAAGGGAGGAATGGTTTTGGTCATCGTTGCAGGATTTCTTGACCTTCCTACAGGGAGGGATGATTGCATACTCAGCTAAATCCGGAGTCCTGGTTTTCAGATTGCGGCTTAACCAAGGGCACCTCCTGTGATGGACGGACTTCGGCTTACGTCAGTTACGCTAATGTGGGGCACTGGTGATGCACTACCGATTACACGAGGATATCTTGTGACGGTTGTGCTATAAAGGGGTCCTTGTCTCCGCCGGCGGGGACAGTGTGTGTAATATCTGTTATTGTGGAGTGTATTTGGGGGCTGGGTAGGGGTTCCCTTCACCGAAAGGCAATCTACAGTGATCTTATCATCAAGGTAGTCTAGGAGATGTCTGAGGCGTCTGTGAAGAGTCGGTGCATCCTTGTTAGGGATGTAACTGGCTGCATTAACAAAAACCCGATTGGGTTGGTCTACAACAGAATTAAAGTACTACAGTACTACTACAGCTTTGGGAAAGCTGCTTAAGATTTTTGTGGAGGTCTACATTGCGCATGTACCAGGAGCAGCCCTGGGCCATACGCAAGAATCGATCTTGGAGCTTTTAATATCTGTCGATGAGCTTTACATGTGCAAAGAATGCACTGGCGTTCGTATTTTATGGATGTTCCCTGGCTTTTATCCGAGTAGTGTAACTCTAGTTTAACTCGAGGAATTTTAAATCGATTTACATTTTCGAAATTCACATCTCCATTGACGGTTTTTTAATATTATTTTACGGCCTTGACGTCTTGCTTTTCATCCCAAGCCCACTAACTTTATTATCAGTTCAATGTAAATTTATTAGGTTAGACATGCGTGCACAGACCGCACAGAATTAAGATACCATAAGGCCGTAGACAACTGTATACTACATTTAAAAAGTACAATACTAAATATATTTAGTCTGCGGGATAAGGCGCCATCTGCGTCAAACTTGTTTTGACAATTTGACGTTTGTAACGGTCAAAGTTGAATTAAAATGAGTTTGAATTTGTTTCTTACGAATGTTACAAAATAATATATCCTGAAACTGAAAATTAACCTGTACAAAATGGATACAGTGGCGACAAACACTACATTTGGTCAGCCAAAGACATTGGCTGAATTACTGCCAGAGTTAAGCGGTGGGTCCTTCTCTGTTTGTTTTGTTCTAGATTAAGAATTCTATGAACCTGATTTCATTGACTTGAGTAATAAGAAAATATAAATTCAAACAGTTCCTATCTTTTATTTTATCGACATATTATTTACTAAAAGAAGTTAAAATCTCATCTTTTAATTATTTTATTTTACATACAGCTCACAGCATGATGCACTGGCTGTGCCCCGCGGTTTCACCCGCTACTACATAAGAAAAAGACAAACGAACATAGCATGATGTTATGTAGTCTATAGCCTCGTCAATAAAAGAACTATTCAACACAAAATAATTTATCAATTTGAACCAGTAGTTCCTGAGATTAACACGTTCAATCAAACAAACAAACTCTTCAGCTTAAAATATTAAAGTAATAATAGAAAATAATTGCTCACTATTGTAATATTACTTACTGTTAATATTTCGTGGTAATTGATTTCAGGTATTATATCAAAGGAGTCCATGAAGACTTTTCTAGACAAAAAACCACCACGTAATACCATGGCCCTCTCACGCACAGCAGAGAAGAATGTCAAGGCATTAACTATTGCAGAAATGCAAGCAAATATCTTAGGTCGATAAGTTTACTTTACAAAATATGCCTCAGATGCTTGTATTGGGATGAGTATACCCATATTATAACTTGAATCTAGACACATAATATGTATTAAGTTGTGTTGGGATTTTGTAACCCATATATTCAGATTTCTGTTCACAAAATGTTTCAAGAACATAAATGTAATATGTATGTATGTTTTTGAACCAGTGTACAGTGTTAAAAATAAGCTAAATAATTTTTTTGTTCATTTTCATTCAATAAATTATTAAGCTGCTGTTTGCAAATTCTGTCAGAGTAGTAACTATTAAACTGCTGTTGAGAATTTATGATGGTTGTTGGTTATAAATTCAATTTTTATTACAGCCTTAAGCGTTCCAAAACGAAAATGTCCACAGCCAACAACATCTACAAAAAAGAGGACATGGAATAGCTCCGTTAAAGTGGAAAATAAAACCAAAAGTCACACAGGCGATGGTCAGTTGAAAAACAATTCAGTTAGAAAAGTACTAATTTTCCAACCTAAACCAAAGGTGAGATTGTTCGATATCACTTACCTAATGAGTGAAAACAACATAATATGCAAAAAAGGGATGTAATTTTTAAAGCTTTTCTGTACGTTATAATACATCATATATGTCTAGGAGAAAAAAAAAAAATTCGTTACACTTTAGTATCAATGCGTTTCAAAATTTTTACCCATAAACAAATCTTTTTTGTTATAGAAACTTACTGTACAACTTTGTTTATTTTAGGCTGTACCAAACCCAAGGATAACTGTAAATCCAGAGACACCTAAATTCCCTAAACCAGAACAAAGAGCTAAAAAGTCCCTACATCCTCAAGGTAAGTGACATCTTTCACTTAATTGTTATAATAACTTTCTAAGCAAGGATTCTTATTAGTGACTTATTTATTAATTGTCCTACTCCCCCTTTCTCCCCGCTGCTCGCTATGGCTTTGTTCATGGGATATTTTTTAATATGTATTTATCATTGGTTTCAGCTAAAAATCCCGTAAGAATAAGTGGAATATGCAACATGCCCGAGACTCCAGTTGTTAACAATAAATTGATCAAAAGTCGACTGACACTTGCCAATAAGGAGAATTTTGCTCCACGAACAACAATCAATAGTAAGTCACAGGTAACTCCTGTGATAAGTAAAAAGCTTGCAGTTCCCATACCAGACACACCACTCTCAAATATGTCATGGAAATCTGGTAGTGATACAAGTTTTTTGCAAAATGAAAAGGACATACAAGACATTGAAGATAAGACAAAGGTATTAGCTGAAGAACCAACATTGGAAAATATTGCAGAAGTGTCCCCTCCTGTTTCAACTCCTTTTAAAGAGTATAGGAATGTGCAAGAGTTCTTCAACCATTCAAATGATACAGACACCTCTGCTCTATATAATGATAACACAATCATGTGTTTTGACAAAATGTCAGTAAGTAAAGAGAAGAGTATCAGAGAAGAAAGTGTTATTGTTTCATTATGTGACTTACTCAATAAAGCCTCTGTCACAAATGTTGACAAACCTAAGACCGAGCTAAATGATCTACTAGAAGTTGAAAAGCAATTGGAGCATAACATTAAAATGGTTGAAAATGGCATTAAAACACTAACTAATATTAAGGATTCTCAGCTGAAGACACTACATCAAGTAAAAAAACTTATCAATGAAAAAAAAGCTGAAAAAACAAAAGTAAATGTAAACAACAATATACTACATAAAGCTAAAAGTATGTCAAAGCTTACAGTAAATGAGGAATTAAATGATGATGATTCTGTTCCAAGCCAGTCTTGTTCAGTAATAAAAACTAAATCACCATCATATAAGATCCCAAAGAAGAATCAATGCTTAAGAAAAAGGATAATATATAAATCAATGCCAAATGTTTCTGAGGGGATGCAAACACCAAATAAAGATATGGACAAGAGAGCCTTTAATATGTATATGGAAATGAAAATGAAGGACCAAATGAATTTTTTAAACACACCTTGTGTAGTACATAAGAGGTCTGAAGTCCCAGATACACCCACAGTAACATCTTACAATTTGCAAAAGCAACTTGACAAAATATATAAAGATAACACATAACATTTGTTAAAAATGAAATACTAGCAATAATTATAAAGTTTATTGTAAAATTATGATACGTAATTTTCTAATGTTATAAATTTTATACTATTTAATTGTCTGATTGTGGACCAATCCCATATTTATAAATATACTTGTAAATGTTTAGTTAAACTTTTAGCAATGGGAATACAGTACAAATTTTGCTACGATTTGTTGTATAATGTTGTATTAGAAACAACAGAAATTAATATATGTAAATTCAAATTACTGTTTCTATACATATTTTTAGTTAAATAAGACTGTGAAGTTCAACTGAAAAATTTGCTTATTTTCATGTATGTTTTGAGACCCATAATATGTATTTCATACCTTAGTGTAAATAGTTTTCGTACTAGTTCTACTAAAATTTTTGTAAGTTATTGTGCCCTGTGTTTTAAAATATATAATTGTGTCAATATTGTTAAATAATAATAATACATTATGAACTTTAATAAAACATATTATACTACGATTTTTTACTTTTTTTTTGTAATTCTACTTTTAAAAGTATAAATAAGTCCACGAACAGAAGATAACATAAGAAGGAATTTAACATATTCCTCAAAAAACTTTTAGATATAATTCCCTTGTACAAATAGTATTAATATTCTTTGGGATATATTAGTAGTCGTTTAATTATTTTCAAGATTATTTTCAAAAAATGATCTGAGCCACT
This sequence comes from Cecropterus lyciades, assembly GCA_002930495.1. NCBI lineage: Eukaryota > Metazoa > Arthropoda > Insecta > Lepidoptera > Hesperiidae > Cecropterus > Cecropterus lyciades. The sequence goes on along the minus strand of MOOZ01045295.1, from coordinate 526,563 downwards.
CGTTACTTCAATTCAATTTTCCCGCTCGACAAAGTTTAAAAATAATGATTTGACAAATATGCAGCCATTCCGCAAGAGATGGCACAGATTAAGATTATATTAATAAAAAAATATATTAAAATTACTGGCTTAATATTTAACAGAATTTAAAAGTGCTACAATAATCGCTTCATAAAAATCATTTTTTTGTTTTGGTATCCATTTGTGTTGCTGTCAATGCTGTTGCCAATTTATATTTATTCATTAAATGTCACTGTGGCTAATGTAAATGTAGTGTCATCCTCAAAAGCCTCAAATTTGTCAAAAGAATCTCGTGTAGTTTACTTTATTATAGCAAAATTGTCTACGACGACGTATCGTCTGTACACTTATTATTTGTGTACTATTTAATTTCTGTTTACATTTATGAATGTTGTAACAACATCATAGACCAGTTCACTGTACTGGAACTTGTCACATATCTACGCAAAAATCACTTGTTTTCTGATAAGGCTTATCAGCTTGAACTTCGTCCTTCCTCGCAAGAAACACTGTAACTCCGTTATAGTGATTGTAATTTCATCGTGAGTTCGTGACATACATAGAAGGATTTGCGTCAGACGGTGTTGTATATTATTTTAAGCAAAAATGGCGTTATCGAAACCTATTATGAACTTAGTGGCATCTTATTTACAAAACTTATATCTTCATCCTATCAAGACTAAGGCGATAACAAGGTCAGTATTATTTTTTTAATATGAAATTATAAATATATTTTCGTAAATTAAACATTTGTCGTCAAAATATGCAAATCGTTTGATCAAAGTTCAGGAGACTTAAAATTACTTCAGTGTCAGTCAATAGATTTGAATAAATTTAAAATTATCCTCCATAGCGAAAATGTTGCATTGTAATTCTAAACATACTATAATCAATTTGGCACTGGAGAGGCAGAAATACCAAAGCACCAAAAGGCCATTTTCCAAAAAATAAATACTTAAGTTGAGTTTTTTTGTAACAATTTTACAAAAAAAAAATAACACTGATTAATACATTAATATTTCAATTTTGCATCTCCAATTACCATATAATGGGAGAAATTTTTGCAATCTTACAAGGTGGTAGAACCATAAATAGTAGTTTGACTGGGGAGGTCCTACCGACAAACCTACATCTAGTGTGAAGTAATTCTTGCATTTTGCTGGGAGGGTGCTGCTTCCGGCTCATAAATGAGGCGACCATCCTAGTCCTCAGGAGTAGCAACACATCTGTGATTGACTTCAGGTAGAACACCTGTTTTGGGCGGCAGTAGCCCATCACCATCAGGTGGATTGCAGGATTGTTTGCTATTTCAATCAGACTAAAAAAATGCTAAAGATTGTATTTATATGATTCATACAGGGTATACACAGATTACAGACACATCTTACGCTAGAAGTGTTCGGTAATAAATTCACTGTTTAAATTGTCATGTTCTCAATTTTACACTTTTAATGCTATTTTATATAAAATGTATTAAGAAGCTTATTAAAATATTTCTCGAAAATTATATTGTTAGTAGAAAATTATCTAATAGTATCTATATAAAATTTTAATGCCAGATATCTATTACCTAACATTCTTAATGTTGTCATCATTGTGGAACATGATAAGCTTTTACTTTGTTGTTTTAGCAATTTACCTATTTTTGTTTATGATAGACAAGCTGAGCCCTACAGTTATACCCGCGTTTAAAAAATGTATTTTGACACATTTATGCATATAACAATGGCTAAGCGGGTAAAGCGCTCACGGTTTCTTAATTAAATCGGTTCTTTAATTTTTAAAATAAAAGTAGCCTAAGTTATGCCTTATGATATTAGCTATCCAACAATAAAAGTCCTGTCAAAATTGGTCCATGGTTTCAAAGATTACCCAGAATAAACAGACAGACAAAAATTTTAACTATTGATTTTTTGTTATCAGTATTGTAAATACTTCCATGTGCATTTGGTAAAAAGCTTTTATTTTTATATAACAAACAGACAATTTAATTTTATTCATATGTATAGATTAATCCTCGCCATGGGCAATGCTATAGATTTAATACAGGGGAGTTCAGTAATGGAGTTCAGTGAAAAAAAAAAGTTCCTGATGTCTCTGGAGTGCCAATATGACCTCCTAAACCTTTTCTTATATGCCTATGATGTTCAAGTAGATGTCTTTTACTGGTTTAAATACCAACATGACCTCATAAACACTATCTTATATTAGCACATGACCTTCAACTAGATGTAGTTTTCTGTTTTAAAGAGTTTATAGCTGCTATATTCATTTAAAAGATGTTGTAATTGCCTGAAGAGCAGCAAAAACTTTATGATTGGCACTGAAAGGAAATCATGTTATACTTGGTGGAAATAGTAATGTCCATAGATCATGGGTAGGAACCTTATAATATTATTTTGTTCTTCGCATGCTTATTGCCACTTCTGATAATAAAAACAAATTATGTAGTCAGCAGGTACTATCTGTGATAAGGTATTATTGAGTATATTGATACCTTAATTATTATTTAAGACTCGATAAGGATTAGATAATGTTCCAGTGTCAATAATTTTCAACATATTCAAAGAGTTTTTAAATAATTATACAGATTTTGAGACATATAGTCATTTGTATGTTTCCAACACAGTTAATTAAATATGATCATTTTTATGAAATTAAGCCTAATGGATCTTGGGAATTTCTGTTAGGTTGATGTAGTTTACTAACCTTAGGCCAGACTAATAAAGAAGTTTCTTAATAATAATGGTAATCATTTACCAAAAAAAGAAAGGTTAGTTCACATTTATGAGGAATTAGTTAGTACAATGTATGGTTAAAATAATGTCTCTAGCAGTCTCTAGTACTCTAGTAACTAAATTTCAAACCACCATCAATTTGTGTTATGACTATGGTTGTTATGTACTAATATGGAATACGAATATAAACGCATGAAGAAATCAGCAGGCAAGGCAGTATAAAATTACAAAAGATTAATGTTGTATTACTGAATCCTTAAATTCAACATAGGTGCTGATGAAAAACTAGGTAACTTATTAAGAGGAAATTCGCATATTATTCAACTTTGTGTTGAAAATCTTGTTAAGATCATGTTTTCCTTAAGCATTGTCATCTTGTTGTTTCCCTATTTAATTTCTTGTACTTATCCTCTTCAGCTGTGTGGTCGGCGCGGCGGGCAGTGCAGCGTCACAGCTTGTCGCTGGAGACAAATTGAAGTTGGATCCGATCCTAGCGTTTGCAGTATATGGGTTTGTATGCTTGGATATGTTGTTTATCATTATGTTAAAACCTTATTGACCTCTTTCTATTTTGAATTGGCACATAAAAAGTTTATGAACTTACAATGAATAGATAAAAAAATAGATATAAAATCTACACAGTTGCATGGATTGTGATCACGGCGAAACTCGGTAAATAAAACATCGATAAATTAAAAAAAAAATAAAAAATGCGTAACGTAAATACCCGTTATATGATAAAATATTGCTTTTCAATACAAAGGCAAACTCTTATGTAGGTCTAAACTCTTCAACTAGATTTTTTTTATCAGACTGAAGACGCAACCAGCATGCAGTCCATCTGATGGCAAGTTGTCAATGCTGCCCATGGACATTTGTATGGAAGTTCATATAGAACAGGGATTCTATCAGAAGTTGATCACAGATGCGGTGCTACTCCCGAGTACTAAGATGGTCGCCTCATATATGAGTGAGGATCATATAGAGGTGAATATCACGACCAGAATAAATTCAGAAGTTTTACTATTAAATATCCATTTTCAAAATTCAAAGTTGATATCAATTGAATTATGCATATTTTATGTAGCGCTACACATATACATTGAGTAAATGCATATAATTATATTTACTTACTGATTTTTACAGACTGTTGTTTGGAGGCACCATTCCACACTATTTCTATGAGTTTGTTGAAAGAGTGTTCCCAGAAGAAATAGTCGCTTTCCCGCTTGCAAAGAAATTATTATTTGAAAGACTAATTTTCGCCCCGTGCATGCAAGCCTTCTCCCTGTACACGTTAGCCAGATTTGAAGGCAAGAACCACAAATTGGCACTACAACAGCTCTTTGCTCTTTATTCTACGGTTTTGGAAGCAAACTGGAAATGGTTGACCTTGTTCCAGATTATTAATTTGGCATTTGTACCACCCATGGTGAGTTGAGTTTCATTATTCATACTACATTTATTAGTGATAATAATAAATTAAACAAAAAAAGTGTGTGGTCAATTTCACAAACAGAATTATAGAAGAATTTGTTGTATCAAGGAACTTATTAGGTATGCCTTTTTTTATAGCTATTACATATATATTAATTTTGTTTCCAGCTTCGAGTTCTCTTTATGAATCTCGTTGGATTCGGTTGGGCAATGTTCATCGCGTCCAAACGACGCCAACAAGCGCAGAAGAAAAACTAGGTGTAAGGGTAATGAATCAATATATTTTAAAAGGTGAAGGTTGTAAACCAATTGCGTCAATAGTGGGTAGGCAATTAAATTGTTGCCCTAATCAGAACATTATATAATTTAAATAAGTAAGACTGATCACGTTACACAAATTTTTCCTAAAAAAAAGCCTACAATATTGTTATATTCATGTCGCATATATGTGATATTTATGACATTAAAATACTGGCAACACTGCACCGTCATATAAGTCCATAACAATTTATAACATTATAGACCGACAAATTTTTCTGTGCGTGTGGAAGAGGTGTGATTGCAATCTTCGATTTGTCAGTTGTCAAAACTACCTGAGAAGCGGGAAATTTTAACGGTTAATCAATTTTCAACTATTTTTACGTCTCTTTCTGTAATATTTAATTCACTTTTTATGCGATATTCAGTTAAAAAAGTCGTAATTTTTATAAATCAGGTGAAAGCTAAAATATCTTTACCTGGGGATATTAAACAATCAATATCTAACAATTGACAATAGATAAAAAGAGCAAAGTATTTTTACGAAAACCGCCACACGGTCAGATAATTTTGTCGGACTTTAGGTCTCTTTGGTCTAGACTTAGGCTCTATCATCAGAAGAAATGTTTTTAAAAATACATATCACATTCTACTTTTCTATGAGATGAAACTTTTTTTATATTTCTGTTATTGTGAAAATAACAATTTTATCACAATTTTATGTAAGAGTAAGTGATATGCTTAACAGTGATCAATTAATGTTATTTCGGGGATATTTTATAGGACTTTATTATATAAGTGGGCATTAAATGTACCTATATTATTTACATTTTAACGTTCATTCCTTTTTCTTATTTTATTTTGTTACACCACTACTTTGAAATAATAAGTAGAATAAACGAAATTATTTTTTACGTAATTTAAAATGTGATGATTTTTAATTGATCCGCAGATCTTATAAAATTAATTCATGTGATTCGTAATGTATCTGTGACTATATAACAAAATAATTGTTGAATATTTCTATTTTTTTTTTCCTATCAGAGATTCCTATTTGACCTTTTCAAAAGGCCGACAAAAGAAATCAAGTGTTCGCTAATGTTCGAAAGGAATTCTTTTGCCTTGTTTAACCTTAATATGTCTGTAATCAAAAGAGTTAGTCAGTCATATTATCGTTAATAAGGCCTTGTAAAGATGTACATTATGTATCAATTGTTATTCTTACTCATTTTTTTTTATTAAAGTTGATTATATTTACATATAAAAAATAAAAGAATTTTTGTTTACAGAAGTACTTTATTTTACAACAGCAAAAAGTCGTTTATTAAATGTATTGTTTAATTGCATAATTTGTAGACTGTTATTATGGGCTAAGATGAAAGCAGATATCAGCATTTGTGTAAATCTAATCTTAATGTTTTCTACTTGGATGTTTTAATAAAATATTTTATATTTTAGTTACACAAGTATTTTTATTTTAATATTATTCATTTTATTGCTACAGTCTAAATTATTCCGAAACAATTGATCTAGATGAGTACTTAAAATGACTAGAATTAATATTCTTAAATTAAATAGTAGGTACATTATAATACACTAAAATATAATAAAGGTTTTAACGCATAGGTATACGCTTTAATGGTCCGAAATATAAATATTATTAACACAAATATAATAAAATTTGTTAGGTACAACCTACATTGACTTGGTACTTAATACTGAAAGCAAATATAACTTTTAAATAATTGTAAATATGATAAATCACTTGGTACAGTAAGTATATGTCAGTTTCATAATTGAAAAATAAATAATGAAAATATGTGTAGGTACTTATTAACAATTCCGACTCTTAAATACTAATAATAAATAGATATACCTAATGAATAAAATGTAAACGACTAGATATTCACAAAATAAATTAGTGAGTTAAATAATTTGATGTCAATAAATATATTGCACGTTATTCTAAATTATTCTATAGCGTGTAAATTATTTTCTGACTAGTCACAAGACTATAATTTATTTGATTAAATAAATTAAATAATACAACATAAAATAAAAATTTGAAACAAAAGTGTTAATTTTGTGGTCCATCTTAATCATAAAAATAATTAACATTGTATAAAAAATCAAAATGAGTATTATTCTGAGATTCATAGAAAAATAAAACAAAATTTAAAAACATATCTCAATTTTAAAATATTTTTACGGTTTTGACTTTAGCGCCTTTAAACCTAATTTTATTAATTCGCGGCCATTTTTTTTCAGATTATTAACATATCTTAAATAATAAATACAGATTATATAATATGTTACACACCTATTTATTTCACGTTGTTTTTAATTAAAGTAGTTTTTTTTATACTTTGCGGTGGCTACGTGTACATATCTGAGAGTCTGTACTTAACATACCTACTCATAAGCTACACATATTGTCTCGATTATATGACGATTAGTATGTCGGTATTTTTGACTAGAAATTCCACATCTCTTATCTACCATTTAGATATCTACTTAAAAGTAGCAAAGATATTCAAAAAGTATATTTAAGTTGAAAATATTATTTTAAAATTACTCGACTAGCAATATTATGGAAATATATTACCTATACTCTATTAAGACGTGCAACAAATACGTCTATAAGAATCTCCACACTGCTGTATAGTGAGATTAGTCACAGTGAAGCTTCTAACTCGAATTTTCCAAAATGTATACTTCCATACAATATAAATTATGTAATAATTCTATCACATAAATAATAAACGAAATGTATGGATTTGTAGGATTAAACAATCTACTCATTTAGAAATCACAAACCCAGACAGACCCTCATGGGTCAAAAATATGGAAAATAATTTGATAAAGATTACCTGAAATCGTTATTTTTTAATGTATTTTATATTAATAAAATACAAGTCAACTTAACCATGACTATAGTGACTAATAGAAACGTTACTATACTCTCATGGTATTTTATTATCATCACTTTTGATCGAAACTAATCGTTAAAATTTCTGAATTTACTATATACATATATAGGTATGCACTCAATATGCCCAATTAGACATGACTAGAAACAAATATATCGCACCAAAAATCTTCATTAAACTAAATGGTAACATTTTTATAAATCGATGTCGCTCGATATTTACCATTGGTAAGTAAATTTATATAGCTATATAATACAGACTCAAATACAACCTAGAAAAGAGACTAGAATAGGGATAACACTTTATCGAACATAGAAAAAGTAGGTCTCAGATTTACTTTAGTGATGACATATTTCAAAATATCATATTGATTTTATACGATGAATGTAGCCAAGGAGCGTTTCCCATCCATTAGGTGGTTACTGGCGGCCATCGTCACTTAAATCAAGTGGAACATAGCCTACTAGTAACATAGAAGATATAGAGCTGTTACACATTTAAGACAATTAAGCTCTATATAACTAGAGTAGGTCGATCGTGGGGTATCAAATAGGTCCCGGTGGCGACTTGGGCGATTTGGACCAGCTCCGCTGCGAGGATCTGCTGCTGTAGCTGCCGCTCGTGGGCGTGGAGGGGGTCGGCCTTCGGTAAGGGATCGGCCGTTTCCGAGCACTGTCAGACGTCAATGTTAGTTTGCAATTGTTAGTCTCGTTATATTACGTGCAAACATGCTATTGTAAGCTTTTGAATACAGAAGCAGTTTTTAATGGATGTTATTTTGTGATCTTACTGTTATTCAATGTTTAATTATGAGTGGAAGAATTAATGTTGATTTAGTTGAATTGAGGCAAAGGTAACATTTAAAAACTGATAATACATATAGCAAATGCAAAAAAAAATACTTGTATTATTAACAAACGATCTACGACAAACAATTTTAAACAAGATCTATTTTATCATGATATGCAATGATAGCTAAAATAGTAAAGTTAATAAAATGGATTAAATGATGCTATTATGTTAAATTTGCATTTGTTAATGAGAAAAAGAATTAATAAGTTTCATGCTTGGTAAATAATAATATGGCACTTACCTTATCAATTTGTAATGCCAATCTAGCCATAAATTAAAAAAAAAAAACAATCATTGGTCGTTTCATCTAAAAGTGAATTTATGGACGTTAGTCACGATAAGAAAATAAAACTAATCTTCCATAAACTTTTTTACTACTTTATTTTTAATTGTTTTATAAAACTATACTTCTGAAGATAAGTTTACATTCCTTAGCGTAAAAACGTCAAGTTCAAAAAATCGGAAGCCAAATGACTACCATGCAAGTAGCGAAAAAAATAAAACAGTTTTGTACAATAAAACTTTAATAAACAAACGGAATAATATTGTTGAAACAAAAAAAAACGCACTTAAATCAATGTCCACAGCAAACATAGCCACAATCTCTACACTCAGAACACATTTTCCAAAATATACTGATACTTGTAATCGATTCATATTTTCACTTGAACGTTCTTATTTCATTCATCTTCTTCTATATTTGTATTTGTTTGACGAATAAGTAAGGTCTATAATGGGTGCGCTACGGAGGAAAAAACAAAATTAATAAAAACCGAAATATATTATTCCACGCTGTCACGTTTTTTTGTTTGAAAACGATAGGCAGTATCCATTCTTGCTGTCCATTTTTAATTTAAACATAATAGAGAATTCTGTGTATTTGGAAACCAATAATTTATGAGATCAAATTATTTATTCTACAAACAGCGCGCATTAAAGAATGCTGTATATATTTCTAGGGTTTATCTGTCCACAAGAGTAGATTATTTATAGTAGATAGATGTTTTGAACATTATTATAATTACCTCAGCTGTAATGGTATTATCAACGATTATCACCATATAAATCAAATAGATAACAAAAACAAAATACAGAACATAATATTACTCGCAATTTAATAACCAACGTTTAATCTGAAACATATTAGATCTTGTATTTTGATAAAATGAATGGACAGAAAGAAAGATTGTGAGACGGCACTTAATACAAACTTAAAAATACTTATCTTCGTAAAACTTAAAGCAAAAAAATGACCATTTAGTAGCACACCCTTGTTAGTAAAAAAAAAAACGGTTATTTAACAAACGGCATATTGTTTAACAAAACCGTTATCCCTGGCATGTTATTTTGAATGGATTTTTTAGTATTATTATCATTAGCACTGTTTATAAAATTGTAAATCGCATACTCTCCAAAATCAGCGTTGGACTTCGAAAAATAATTTTCATTGACTTATAATTTTGAACAGTTTAAAAACAAACAAATGGAAGGAGTTTCTTGGATAGAACTAAAAGAGAGTTAAAAACCAGTTGAGGAGTTTTCGAAGTTATCTATTTCATTTAAAGCATGTAATAATTTGAAAGCGTATAGATAGATAATTATGTATCTCACACATTCGTTGGACTAGGAAATAGTCAAAATAATAGACCTTTGCAGAAATCATTCACATTTACTATTTTGTTAGATATTTCGGAAGAAACAGTGAATGCAATAAGTAACATTTGTAAGCTATAAATCAGGAATATATTAAAAAAGTACGTCTTATATCATATCGGGAACAATAATACAATACATATAACTTATACTACACTATGTACTAGCAGTCACTTCACTAATCGGAGCTACTACTCGTGTCTTCAGAGCTCGTGCTATAATTTCGTGATTTTTTTCTATAAAAGAGAAAACAAAACATATATAAAGATAAATGGCAAAAACAAAATAAACCATGTGCTGTCCTATGATGTGCGATCACTTTACAAATATTATTCAAACAATTTAGTAAAGTGTACAAGGTATGTTGGGGTAATATCGGTCGGTGCTAGGGTAATACCGTATGAATCAAATTTCAGAGTAATTTGGCCATATTTTTTAACTGGCAATACAATCTTTCATCGTTTTCAAAGCATGGACAGATGTTGCCGATAACAAAAGCTAAATTAGCCTGAAATTTGATTCATAAAAATTGAACCCAGCACCTACCTTGCTCTAACTTACCATATAAATATTACACACACACTGAAGTGAATTAAAATATACAATAGTAAAAAAAGTGTTTTTTTGTCACATCGTAAAAAGCACAACACGTGTAAAATAAAATAACAAGCCCTATTATAGAAATTAGCATACGAAAGCGGCACACGACAAAGGGTTAAACATCTAAACACACTTCAATACTACCGTCACGGCACCGTTAGAACAACGTTTCAAACATACTAAACTACGGTCCAAACGAAAGTCGGTAGTATTGCTTATGATACTCCATTTGACACACATACAATACTTTTGTACGGAAGTTAAATTGGTCGATGAAATTAGAAATAAAAATGTGTATGGTCGGTACATATAATATATATTTTTTGGGATGTGTCAAATATATATATATATAATATATACTGTCAAAGTATTCAGAAGCCATTAAGATTTTTATAAATCATAATTTGGTCAATCATCCATATATAATACCAACATAATTAATAATTTATTAATTTTATTAACGGAATTTGTGAGTGTATATATTTTTTAATGATTGCACGACAATTTAAAATATAATCTTCATAAATCCAAATGGAATAACATTAATAAATGCTTCAAAGTCGTGAGATAGTACCAATGTCATTTTTAGTTTTTAATAGACCAAAAGTGAATAAAAATTTGCTGAGAAACAACCATATTATATTATGTATTCTTTTTTCATAATAAACTATAAACAAATATTTTTTTAGCAAAATGCGTGGGAGAAAATAAAATTTTATTAATAATAATGATAGACAATGTATTATTCCGTGGCCAAAAGCATCGTAGGTAGCGTCTCGTGTACCTCGTGATGCGGCGGCGGTCGAGGAAGCTGGGCGAGCCGGCGCGGCGCGGGATGGACGGCGAGCGCGAGCGCGAGCGCGCGCGCGACGCGCTCGTGCGCCGGTAGTCCGCGTACACGCCCGTCATCGTTCTAGCCACCACCGGGTTTATCAGTACTTATGCTAGTTTGAATGACGCGTACCGTACGCATTGAACACGTAAGTTTTGACCGGACAGAGTAAGTCGGAGGAATGTGGATTTTTCGTATACAAATAGTCATAGTTATAGTGATATCGTGATAGGAATTTTCCCCCAAATTTATTATGACCGGATAGAGTAAATTGGCCAATCTGAAACTGAAACACACCCTGACCCCAGTAGTCGTAGCTAGGTACGGTTGTCGAGCGTTTGTCGCGTGAGCGCGCGCGCGACGCGCTCGTTCGCCTGTAGTCAGCGTACACGCACGTCATCATTCTATTCACCACCGCTTTTATCAGTGTCAGTACGAACTTATGCTTGTATTAATTTCGCGCCTCGTAAATTATGATCGGACAGAGTGAATTACATTTTTCGTGTGCAGATGTCATATTTGACTCCAGTACCTAACGTTTGTTATATGTGTCTTACTTGTGTATGTATGTATTTCGCGCCCCGTTACTTATTACCGCACGTAACGATAACGATACGATTACGATTTTCCGCATACACACGTTATTAATACACCGTTATTTGACCAATCTGAGGCTGAAATAAGCCTAACCCCAGGAAAAGCTATCGAGGAACGTGAGTTCTCTCGCTGGTAGTGCACGTTCGTCATCGTTCTGCCCGCTATCAACATTATCAATGTCTAACATGAACTCTGTTTAGTATATAACAAGTACTCACGTTATGCGGTTTGTGAATTTCTTTTTGCCGACATTCTGACAAAGTTACATAGATTGTGCTCATACTTGTGCTCGTATTCCGCACCCCATAAGTAAAGAAAGGACAAAAGGGCAGAGTACTAAAATTTTTCATGTGCATATATCACTTATTATAGTAATACTAGCCACTTTCCCAATACTAGCCACTGTAGTAGCCAAAATGGCTGCTACAACCGTTTATTATCAATGTCGTTATGCTCGTATGTATTTCGCACCCCGTTCATTATGACCGGACAGGGTATTGTAAATTTAATTCCCAATTTGACTCCAGTACTATTTTTGTTATCAGTGTCGTTATCCTTATGTCAATTTCGCGCCCCGTTAATGATTGAGCTATGTAAATGAATCGGTCGACGGAAATAAAAAGTCAATGGAAAAATCATCAATTCGACCCAAAACTAAATCCAGAATACGGCCCTGGTACATTCAATAACCACGGTATATTTATTTATTTTCTGAATATTTTAGTAAGTACAATAATCGTGTACAAATTTTTTAAAATTATTATGGAGTTTGCAATTGATCTGTCCTGAAATACCGCTAAGGCCAGCCATAGTTGAGAGTGGAGATATCATCCCAGGATTTATTATATTAAAGTAATAGAATTTCGAATTGTCCGTATGATATACGCAAGAAAACGAATAAAAGACATGGCTGATAAATTTATGATGAAACACCTAATGCATCAATAGTACAAAATACGTTCCCGAATTTCTTGTCCACAGCACCGAATATTTGGTCTTGGTCCGATGCAAACTTGTTATAATTAAGTTGTATTGTGCTTGTCTTATTATTTATTCCTTTTTAACTCTACGCTTTAGTCAACAACAGAAAATAGTTTTTAGAGAACATTATTCGTGCGTTTATAGGATTAAAACAACCAAAAGTATATTGTTAATTCTAATATATTTATCAAAATAACTGAACTTTTCCCTGAATCGAATATAAGATACGATGTGGTAACTATGTTCTGTTGTTGAGGTTTGTTAGTGTGAGTGGTTACCTAGAAGAGCGAGTGGATCTAGAAGTGCTGCGAGTGGACCGGGACGAGCTTCTGCTGCTGTAAGAGCTGGAACGACTAGACCTGTAATCATAATTAATATTATTGGTAGCTGGCATGGGTTGCCATGTGATACAACCAACCGTATAAATATAAATCTCGACCGAACGCAAAATAATGGAAAAATTATAAAATCTGGTACATTTTTGCTTTAAAAATATTAATTAACGTGTATTAGGCTTGTGGCCTAAAAAAATAAGGCTTATTATTATTTTTTTGTCTCTTTTACAAAACAATTGTTAATTACTGTTGGGTTATATAACTTTCTAAATTTTTCGATTTAACAGCACTTTAGGGATTAAAGGGGACAGACGATGGGGGGGATTACTACATGTCCTTATCTTGGGGAGTTGGGGTAGAAGGTATAAAATTAACAGGTGGATTATGCACGTATTTTGCCTCAATTTCATAAAAACACAAGACAAGACAGATTAACTACAATTTGTCACTTACCTCGACGACGAGTAGGACCTGGACCTGGAGCGCGACGAGTCAGACCGCGAGCGAGACCGGGACCGCGAGGACTTCCCGCGCGACCGCGACTTGGACTTCGAGCGGGAACGGGACCGCGACGACCGCGACCAACTGCGTCGTCGGCCCTCCGGCGAACTCTCCACGTTCACCGGACTCTTGGGTGGATTCGACGTCTTCCCCGCCGGCTCAGCGTTCTTCGCCTTATCCTGACAGGATTCCACTACCTCCCCCACGACATCTCCCCCGCTCGGCCCCGCTGACGTCGAAGCCTTCGTCTCCTCGGCCCGCTTTTTTTCGATGTTCGCTTTCGTCATCTGAATGAGCTTCTCCTTCAATCTGTTCAGCTCGCGAATGTCCAGATCGTCCTGCCGCGCGCGTTCGTTCAGTCTCAGGAAGTCCTCCTCGGAGTCTTCGTTCTCGCTCGACGAACTCCTCATGCACGCCGCTACTGGCTTGTTTTCGGCGGCATCCTTCTTCTTCCTCTTCGATTGGACTTCGGAGGGTGACTTGATGTATTTGCGCTTATCCTTCTCCGGAAGCTTGTCGAGGATATCCCGGTAGCGCTCGGGACTCCGCCTCGCTGGCGAGTAACTGAGGCTGGACGTGCTCCCGCTCCTTTGGTTAGATTTCGAACGAGATCTATCTTTATGCGAATCTCTGGTGGCGTGGTTCTTTCCCTTATCGCCTTTTTCCTTCGCCGCTTGCTTGGGCGACGTAGAGCAACCTTCCGGAGACTTCTTAGGTTTCACGCTGGGTGGTGTGCTCCGTTTTTTCTCGTTTTTTGAGCTTTTACGAGTCGGACTCGGCGATTTAGAGGGGCTCGGCGAACTTCTGCGTCTTTGTCTTTCGTCAGGAGTGGGCGACTTTCTTACCGGTCGACTGTTCTCTCTTTTGTTATCAGGTTTGGCAATAGGTTTGAATTTTTCTACTTTACTTTCCACCGCCCGGCGTAATGAAGGAGATTCATTACCTGCGTTATCTGGCGATGGACTGCGTCGCCTTCTTTCCTTCACTGGCGGTGATCTCTTTTCTTTATTTTGTTGTTCCCTGTCTTTTGGTTTTTCTTGTGTTCTTTCTTGGGTTCTTTTGGAAGGCAGTTCCGATTCAGATTCAGATGGGGATGACCTGGCTGGCTTTCCACCTTTATAATATCGTTCCGGTTCTTTATATGTATCTCGATTCTTATAACCTTTAGGCGATTGTTCCCGATATTCCTGTGATGAATTTCGTCTTTCTCTAGACGAGCTCCTATTTCTTCTACGCCTTGAACGGTCTTCATAATTGTCTCTTTCGTTCCTTTTGGATTCTTCTTGATAGCGATCATTGTGAGAATTCCTTTTATCGTATTTCTCATTTTTTCTACTATCATCTTGATTTTTATTTCTGTAAACAGGAGATTCACTTCGTCTTGGCATGCGCCTGTCTTCTGGGGATGAACTGCCTCTGCGATTTTTATTAGTGTCTTTGAGGAAATCTCTTCTATTGTAATACGTATCCTCTTTCTTGCTGGTTTGTGGCGAGGGGCTCTTGCGCCGTCGCTTTTCTGATGGTGGCGATGCACTTCTTTGGATTTGTCTCTTATCTCTTTTATTCGACTTGCTAAGGGGTACCTCTACAACGTCGGAATCGGACGAAGAGTTTCTTTTATCCCGTTTGGAGCGCTTAGACGCTTTTATTCGTTCTACCACTTCAACGGACAAATCTCGTTTTCTACTATCATACTTGACAGACGCAGCGGTTTTTTTCCTATAATCGGGAGATCTTCGATCATCTCTTTGTCTGTAGTCTGGCGACACTCTTTCGTCTCGACGCCGTTCAGGTGAGGATTTGCGTCCATCTCTTTGTCTAAATTCGGGCGATCGTCTATCCTCTCTTTGCCTGTAGTCTGGTGATCTTCGTTCGTCTCTGCGTTCATAGGCGGGGGATCGGCGGTCCTCCCTATGCCTGTGTTCTACCGACCTGCGGTCCTCCCGTTGTCGGTAATCAGGTGATGGTCTCCGCTCCAAGGAGCGGCTCCGTTCATTGCGCCGCCTGTTTGAGTCGTTTTGGCGTATGTTTCTGGATGGCGCATCGTCATATTTATGATTACGCTCCTCGCGATCGCGGTCCCTCCTTTTATTGCGATTGTCAGTCTCGTTTATGTCCAGTGGACGCTCCCATTGCTTCTCTTTCACTTGCTTCACGGGAGAACTGGAAATTAGATTCGAAGAATGTATTATTGTGATAAAAAAACAAATGTTCATTATTTGTAAGATATTAAGCAATTAAATACACGATTATATGTTAAAGTAAATTCAATTTTACCTTTCTCGACTGGATGGCTCACTGGTCGCACGACGCCTGGTACTCGATTTTTTCTGTACAAAATTAACAACAGTATTAAACGAATGTAAAGTACAAACGCTGAAAACACCAGTGCCAGTACAAGAAGACTAGTGGTTATGGCAACTAAAAAAATCCACTAAGAAAAAAAGAGACTCTTCAGTACAAAATTAATAATTTTCAACTGACCGAAGAATCTCTGAACTAAAATAAAAACATTAAAACACTTTACACATGCTCTCTATAAGGAATTAAATAAAAATGGAGGCATTAACTAAAACACCATTAAATTTACTTAGTAAATAGTATTTAATAAGCTACTCACAAAAGCAAATATCGATAGAGAAAAAAATATATTCGTAAGAATAGGTTTCTTTTTTAAGTTCAGAATGTTATTTTTTTTATTCATCCATAACATTCTCAGTGAGAGAATAAGGCTAATACGCAACGAGTACATAGAATATTTGTCTGTTGGCACCAGTGCACGAATCCTTTATATTTACAGTACTAAATTAGTAACACATTAACAACATCTTTAATATAATCAAGTACATAAATACATATATTACAAATGTAATATAACACTTCGGGAACGTACCTTCGTCAACAAACGGTGGTGGTAGTGTATACCATATAAACATGTGGAGCATCCTTAATTAGTTTTGAGTCAATGAGAAGAGGGAGAATGTTATGGATTAGTTACATCTTCATAAACAATTAAACTGGACATCAACACTGGATGTGCGCTACAAAAACGTGCTGCGATCCGGTTCGAAGGACCAATTTCGTAGTACAGTGGAATATTGTAATAAAATTAAAATAACAACAGTCAAGACACAGCAGAGAAACAAAAAGAAGAATGTGGTCGGTGAGCACGTTTTTCTATAACACATCGAGGCATGGCGCCGCAATACATAGTGATACCACCATCTGTTTTAAAGGACTACAAAACACCATGCATGTAAATAACTGTGCACACTTTACATATCGACGATTGCCCGCTTGCTTAATAATTACTCTCAAGAGTTAGTCACAAATGTAGTACGCGGTAAGATGCATATCCAAATTTAAACATGTACAATTTTTAGTATTCACCTAACATAGTGTTCTTACAGTGTTATTGTTTTGTGAAATACTTACAGTATACGTTATTCTTCAGATAAAGATGGCTATCCTATGAAATGATGCACAGTTAAACAGATAATTTTTACTTCGCTATATCTTGTATTTACAGAAAAAAATATAAAAAAATAAAATTGAGTAAGAGATAGACAAATAGATAGAGAGAAAGAGAGTAACCACATTGAATAAACTGTATACGTCCCATATTGATCGCCAATTTATGATTATATATTGCTATGAGAACGTGTGGAAGCAATACAATTTGAAAGCTTGGGGGGAAACAGTTTATGATAAACAACAAAACTAATCATTACTACGTTCACCTTAAAGACACTATTCATTAAAGGGGTTCTTATATTGCGAAATAGATCTTACATAAAGAATAAATCCCATATTTTAAACTATTGTGCTGAAATGACATTTTATGTCACGTCAATGTCTTGACTTCATGAAATAAAAGAAAAATGAAGCGGTGTGCTAAATGAGATGTTCCTCTATCCCGTAAAATAACCTAAATTGATCGGGTATCCAAAAACCTATTTGGGCAAGGGATTATGAGCGGTGTGGGTTCCTGTGACAACAAGTCCCCATCGTTATAAGGGCTGATACGTTTACCAGTTTTTTTTTATGACCCCAGTAACCATTACAAATATCACAATAGGAAAGTAGTCACTACAATGCTATACCGAGAATTCAAAGATTATGTTTTTGGCATAATTTGGTATTAATTAAATAGTTAAAAAAAGGATTTAAAATGAAACCGATGAGGATATTGCAGGACCAATATGAGATACGTGTTTTTCCCACATCAAGGCTTGTCTCATGAGGTAATTTAACTTATCTTTAAGGTAATTTAACAATACAATATTAGCTGTGACGTCCTATGATAGGTCATGCTCTCATACCCGAGTTTAGAGAACTAATAATTTATATTCCGCGTGTATAAGCATCTGTAAGAGTCAACTGTAATAATGCAGTGAAAAGATCCTTTTTCCGACGGTACGTTGACACCTACATATTTCTTGCTCAACAAAGAACATCAGACTCAAGAAGTTTTGACGTTATATGAACTAGTTGCCTCCATCAATCCCCATCGAAGTAACATGATGGAATATATTTAAGGTCTCCTTTCAGACGTACAAGAGTCGCATTTATAAAATTTCCTATGTGAGTCTTATGTGTAGTTAAATGTTAAACAAAAAACTAAAAATAATTTCAGATAAAATTTCGTTTGCATGTAAAGAATCTGATCCAGAATAGTAACTTTCACTTGTAGCCTGAAAATTCCCATGAAAATGAGTAAAAAGTGGAAAAATAAAATAATTTTTCAAAAATATAGATACGACAAATTTAACAACCGTCAAAATAACCGAGATAACTGTCAAAAACACAACCTTTGAATTCCGCCACAAATTATCTGTAATCTGAAGTTGCTATAAAATCGAGAGCATATTTGTTTGGTGGCAAACATGTGAACACTGGGGGTTGAGGGCTGATAATTACCTTCTTTTTTTTAGTCTTTCTGTCGTCCGCCGAGCTCGCCGAGTCGCTGTCGTGCTCCGAACTGCTCGAACCAGACGTGCTCTGCGATTTAGAACGTTTCTTCTTTTTCTTGCTGGATTCTTGTCTGCAAATAATGCGAGAGGTGTTTGAATACAATTAAGTTTATGCAATATTAGCAATAATTAATAATTCAATTGTAATTTCTTGGGAATTAATTATCAGAGCAATACTGTGCCTGCCGGAAGGCTAACAGTATTCATAGTAAGATATAACTAGACTATCATTTTTTTTCTACAAAAAGATTCTATTCTATTAGCCACTTTTAAAACTAATTACTTTTATTTGAACTATCATTCTTATTTTTCTGCTCGACAATTTGAATGTTTCATTATATTACTGTTCTGTATGTATGATTTAAAAAAGTAAAGAATTTGTAAGAAAAAATGACATCACTCTGATATGGCTGTATATTTTTCAGCTGTATAGTTTTGTCATGCATACACTTACAGTTAAAATAAATATAATTGAATAATGAAAAATACAATAAGCTTCAATAAATTACAAAGTAGCTTTTCATCACTGACACTAATTATAAAATTGACGCAGTAGCACACCAGCTGAATAATTAAATAGTAGGCGATCGAAGCAAACATATGAATTGTTTTCATTTCATTAAATAATTGTGCTATTTATGCAGGCTTTGTTCAATGCCAATGCAAGTGTTTAAGTGTAAAATTAGCACTTAAGAATAATGTGGAAATAAAAAAAAAACTTATTTTTTTTTATTTTTTTCAATTATAACAATTTTTCATTACCATTTTAACTAATTTTGAATTTTTTTATATATAATTTTTAACTATTAAAAATAACTTTTAAGCCGGTTGAAATTGAAAATTTTAATTTATTAATAAAATTTATAATTGCTTTTTGGCTTATCTCCTGCATAAATACCCAATTATAATAAACATAGGTATCATATACAATTATGTTTATTTGTACAATGTTACAACATAGGTCATACCTACGAATATATTTCCGCAAAATTTTTCTCTGACTGAAAGTGGCAACAAAAATAATCATTCAATAATTGAATAACAAATTATAAAATCATTATATATTATATAACTATACTTGCCTCTTTGTCA
This sequence comes from Cecropterus lyciades, assembly GCA_002930495.1. NCBI lineage: Eukaryota > Metazoa > Arthropoda > Insecta > Lepidoptera > Hesperiidae > Cecropterus > Cecropterus lyciades. Next base: position 506,763 of record MOOZ01045295.1, on the reverse strand, counting down.
ATTGTAGTGCCACCTGCCTGGGTTCAATGCAAAACTATGAAATTTAGCAAATTAAATTTAAAATAACATCAAGTCAATATAAAAACAAAATTTAATGAGTGGAGAGTGAGAGAGGGAACATAAAGTTAGAAATAAAAAACTTACTTCTCCTTCTTATTCTTCTTCGACTTTTTCTTCTTCGATTTCTTCACTTCTGGTGATGTGCTGTAAAATATGAATATGAGAATTAACCAATTAGTTTTTTGCAGAAGTATTTTTTATGGACACAAACGAAGGGCCACATAATATTTGGTCATCATAGGCATCGTAGCCTACTGACAATAATTTAAACAGATTCACAAAAATCTAAAATGTGCGAAAGTCCTGTAATAAAAAAAAAGATATGACAGTAAACAGAATCATATGACACATGTATACAAACTAAATAAACCTATAAAAAATAATCTTGGCAATCCTTGTAATCCTGTTGTTAATACCTAGATTATTTAGTGGTATCAATTAAGGTATCTATCATTAGCTAATATTGTTTCAAAATTAGGTATTAATAAAAACCTTGTGAAAAGAAACGAATTAACATTTGAACAAACAATTGCACGTATAAATATTGATTTACTAAAGTAATGTCAATACCAAAATATTATACTATTCTAGTAAGACTGCTACATAATTACTGATACATTAGCATTATATTACAAAACTTATCATTAATTATATTAAAAGGATTTATCGCAAGAAATTAATATTTGCGCATCTAGAAATTCACATAATGTTACCTTCTCTTCTTTTTCTTTTTCGACATATGCGCATCCCGTTCGTCCCTCTCGTGGCTGGGTGTCCTAATGAGTGGGTACCGCTGAGCTTCGTCACGGGCACGACGCTCCGGGTCCAAGCTGGTTCCCTCGACAAACCGCGGTGAGATCCCAAATGCATCCCGAAGCCTCGCATTCTTCTCCTGTTGCGCTTCGGCCACCGCGTGCGTCTCACGAACACTACAGACAGAACGGCCATTTTCAACATGGCGGATCAAACGTCACTTACACAGATGGTATTTTACAATAAAAAAAAAAAACTATTTCGTTTTCTAATGTGACTTTGCATTCTAGGACTTTATCATCGAAAACTTACACAAGCTTCAAGGAAGACTCATGCATAGTTACCTGATTAGCACCTAAGTGCGCTAAAAATAGGGAAACATCATTTTAATTTAATTGAGCATCGATAAAAGAAAGAACGTCCACAACCAATTCTCAATTAAAGAAGGAGGCATTGTTATAAAATACGAACAAGTGTGAAATCGTATCGGAATTCATTAAAGCAACTCACGTTGTTACTTTTAATTAATACTAGCTACTGGCGTTAAATGGTTGGCGACCTACATAGAGGTACGATAGCTAATCGATACAATCGTATGCACACCTTATGACCGATCGCATGGACTTCCTCTCCTCGGCTTCGGAGAGACAGACCTGCAAATTGTTAGCGTTGTTGCGCTCCGTCGTGCAATTGCATCGACAGCAACAGGAACTACGTAGTCCCTCTATAATAGTTCTCAGAGCTGGTTCGAGTGCGTCTACTACATGTGACGGACCCGGCGGCGCGGCCGGGACCACCGCTAGATCGGGGTTCGGATCGTGTGAGGACGCGCGCGGCCGTCGCTGCGGCCCGGCGAGCACCGCTTGGAACGTGCCTCGCCAGAGCCTCTCGAAGACGACCCGGTCGTTGTGCTCGCGACGCGGCGCCCTACCCCTCTGCATCTTAATCTAATAGCTTACGACTAGTGGAAGACTTAGTTTCTTAAAACTAAATTAAGCTAAGGCGGTCTAAACCGCTGGAAGACAGAAAAGGCGTTGGGCGTTGGGCTACATAGTAGAGCGGCCGGCGGCGGCCCGACGGCGCTACTGGCGAAATAACAGGAAACACGCCGCGACGCGCGCACCCTGCGCAAACAACGGATCTCCGTCCCGACGCCCGCGGGCCGCTCAAAGGGCGGCCATCCCTTTGTATTCCTATAAACCTATATTTTGCGTGCCATAATTTAATTTAACACACCGCCACTGAGATTTGATATGTTTATACATGATATTTAAAAGTAAGCTTTTGAACAGAATGCCTATAGTCTGATACATTGACGCATTTTTTATCTATTTACTTTATAATATAATATTACATATATTATAGTACTCGTAAATTGACCTCTGACATTTGATCATCCGTACTCAATCCTCCAGCAGCTTAACAAAGCTAATCCAATTAACTGATAAAATCGCTTAATTAAATTTCCTCGTACGAATGGATCGCGGTAAATTAAAATATTAATGCGTTTATTCAGACCGTGCTGAATCGATTTCGATGCGCACTGCCGTACGTATTTGTGACACATGCATTCAAATTGATACTTGGTTTCGTTTTAAGTAATTTGATTTTTATGAAGTCAATTGATATATACAAGACAAGAGTAATCAATATATTACTGAATATTCAATTAATTATGAAATAAGAGAAGAAAGCCTTAAAACTTCAATCGAATTTTTTAATAAGCGCAAATTTAAAACAACTACTGTGAAATGCAAAAACAATCAATACTTCAATTGAAAGCGAAATAATTGTAATTTTATTATTATTGTATACGAATATACGATAACACTGGTTACATGCGATAAAACTAACTCGCCATATCGTCCATATTTTATGTTCTTACAATACAAATGTTATCACGTTTCAAATTTCAACTTAAACATATAAGCAATTTGATCACACTGTTGAAAATGGCAAATGTGTGACAGCGATATTTTTTTTTACTTTGGAATATTAGATAGATTTATAACCAAAAGCTTAATAACCAATTCACATCATTAAAAAAAAACCCGACTAGAAATATATTAAAGACAGTTTTACAGGCTCAATGTGACAAACTCATTTGCCGCGTGTTCACTGAAGGCTACACGTAAGGCTAAACGGATACTTGGAGTAGCGTATGATATACGCTACTCCAAGTATCCGTTTCATGAATTCTATGGTTATAATTGTTTTATTGATATATTTTCCTTCCTTCCTGTACTTTTCTTTTTTCTATCTGTAGTCAAGTCTATACTGTATGTAGATACATTTCACTTTCAACGAATAATTAAAAAAAAAATTGCAACAGTAAAAATGTATCTTGAAGGTATCCTCAACTGCAGCAGACGTAAAGATCTTCTGAGGTAGTTTTTGATGTATAATCTTAATCTTGAATCGACTGCAAATACACACTAATAACAACACCTGTTCTATTACAATTGTTAAACAGGATTTATAGACCGCAGTGACCACCTTACAACGTATTTAGCTTGTTCATTTGGTCATTCAAGTATGTCACCGCAATTGATTTATTCCTATTATTTTACATCTGATCGACTGACGCCTTCTTTCCTACTAGCGATCAAAAACTAAGAGCACCGGGTCTCAGAATGAAAACGTTCATAGTCTACCACACTATCTCACCCTTTCCATTACACAAGAACTGCATTTGTTGATGAATACAATTTTTGAAATCGTGATCGTGAACGCATTGACAAATATACACAGTTCCGATGCGTTCCAGGATTAATTTTGGAATGGGGATTGATACGCGCTGTTGCCAAAAGTAATGCACTGTCTACGGACGAAAGAAACTATATATCTAAAGCCTAGGTCATATTAATATTAGGGGTGTGTGAATAATTCGAACTTACGAATTATTCGTTCCGAATCAAATATTAACATTCGATTCGAAAGTTCCCGAACATTTGAAATGATTTCGAATAATTCAAAGAATTTCGAAAAGTTCAATTTTTTTAGTGTGAGTCGTGCACTATCTTATTATTCGGAAATTTTCGAGTGTTTTCTCTTTAAAAATGAATGAGTGGATTTTCACTTGCGCGTCGATATTCTATTCACTGATTCGACCAGTGAAAGAGAATTCTACTGGTTTACCAGTGAAATTTAAATTGGAAACAATAGAAAATCCAGCGATATTTCAATAATTTGCTAAGTGTTCGAATTGGATCGAATAATTCGAATTTTCGAATAATTCGAAAATATCGAATAATTCGAGAAAGTTCGAATAATTCGGAAAAGTTCGAATAATTCGAGAAAAGTTCGAATAATTTGAGAAAGTTCGAATAAATCGAGAATGTTCGAATAATTCGGAAAAGTTCGAATAATTCGAGAAAGTTCTAATAATTCGGAAAAATTCGAGTAATTCGAAAATATTAATTACTTCATTCAAATTCGACCGATTTTCACAAACCCCTAATTAATATGAGAAGAGATAAAAATGCGTCATCTTAATCTGATTTGCTTTGACGTTGCAAGCGGATAATTTAACATACGCATAAATAAACCTGTTAACCGGAGCAAAGACTGCAATGAGGATATATATAATCTATTTAACTGATGGGAAAACAAATATAACACGTTTCATACTATGACTCTGAAGTAGAAGAGAAGTGACTTATCTACCATTTTTCAATTTTCTTTTTAATACGAAAAATATTATACCTGTTTAAGTACAATTATCTACAAGAAACAGCAAAACAAACACGTTTGTTGTATGGAAGACTCCTTAAATATTTATGTTATTCTAATTTAATTATTTATTTTTAAACTTAATATATAGCTAAATATTTTGTGAATATTTCAAGCGTCTACCTGTTGGCTATATTAATATCGAACAAAAAAAACACGGATCATGAGATACAGCATAGTGATAGACTAGTAATCGGGTAATCCCGTTTTTACCCTTGGGTACAAAACTCTAAAAAGGAAAATCGAAGAAGGCACACACAAGCGAAGCCTGTCGGCGTTCTGACATAAAGGTCTGCCGTTTAAAGTTATCGTATTCATACAAAAAAATTATAAAGTATAGTTTTTCGTTGCAAGAATTGTCTAAGTATGATTTCCGCTACCCGCTCACCCGTACACATTGCCCTCACTAGTTCCTCTATCTTTAGCCGGAATCACAACACATCGTGGGCGCGGCCGTGTTTTGGCAACGGTCCGCGGCGAGCCCGTTAATTAAGATATACATTTCGCTTGTCGCCTCGTATTACATTTGATCGCGTGATTCCGCTTATTTATCATGATACGCACTATTGTCGTTAGCGCTGAAGCTGCTTTACGCTTTATTAATGTTATGAATTTAATGGCCTCGCGATCTAAAACGAAGTTTCTGACCTAAACTTTCAACAAATAATATCGAATATGATGTAGAGTTTTTAGCTAAATAACTGAATATTGGGAAAAAGGAGTCTCTACCAAACTGAGTCTCTTGTAGAAATGTGCCAAACTTAAAAAACACAACTTGGAGTCAATTTAAGTTAAAATTCGCATAACTCTAATTGAAATGAAAAAGTAATTTGTAAGAAACAAATAACTTTTTTCTACGTAAATATAATTATGTTCAAGTACCGAACATTTTTTAAAATACAGTGAAATATCGTATAATATAAATGTAGTATAATATAGTAAAATCTCCCGACAACAATAACAACTGTCAAGAGCTACTGATAACACCAAATCTGCAAGTTTACTTAATAATGTTTAATACAGTATTTTAATACATATATATTTTTTTATCAATTAACCTACTAAAAAAGTAATCTTTCAGTCGTTCGATTGCCGAAAGTGCCGAATCAAATAGTTGCCGAATATTCGTTTCAAACTTATTCTGAGCTGATAATGTATGACCTACCCGCGAAATAACGCACTTTACGTTTTACCGTTAATCCTAGAAAAAAACTTCATGGAAGGATGAGCGTACACGTACGCTGACCTGTAAAGATATTTATTTACGGTGAATAAACAGAATATACTAGAATATATTACTTCTATATATAACTTTAGAGGACTGAGAATACGTAATAATAGAAATTTATATAACTTTTGTTTGTCTGTTTGTTTGATATAGCATTAATCCAAATTACTTCATTTCATTTTATTTACTTTCATTAAAATATATTTATAGCCGATATCAGCAGTTTATACAATTTAAAGTATGTTTAATTAATTAACGTACGAGTGAAACCGCGGGGCACAGCTGTAGACTATAGTGATGATTTGAAGTTACTAAATCTTGCAAACATTTCGAAGCGACAGTAAAGCATATCGGTACATCGGGCGCGTTATGACGTGTGCAAATTGAGGTCATGTAAAAGCAGAGTTAATAAAATTGTTTTCAGTTCTCATTAACTAAAATTTCTTTAGGAATGTAGTAATGAACTGGGCAGCAGTTCACCTTGCTTTGAATGGTCACTTGAAGTCTTTTGAAATTGAGTATATTTACCCGACTGCGTCAGAAGGAGGGTAATGTTTTTCGAGCGTATGTATGTATGCTTGTATGTAAGGACATTGTGACGTATGACATATCATAAGAATCGTCACAGTTTGCAGAGTGGCATAGGCTATATAAAATTAAAAAAAATGGCGCCTGGAAATAGAGCAAAAAGGGGTAAGAGGGACGACTTTTTTTTACTATTACAACAATATGGGTATCAAATGAAAGCTAGTAAATAGACCGATCTAAAAATTTTGTATTATTTTTTCTATTTTGACAAAAACTCATATAAACGTAAAAAATAAATAAATATCATTATGACCAAAAAGATTTAAACAGTCGGGTTCTTTGTTTTAATGTTTTAACGATGTAACTAGTTTACATGTAAGGTTCCACAGAAAATTGAATTAAGATTTTTACGTTCTTGAGATTGCACTTTTAAAAATATAATGCAGCAAACGAGCATCCAGCCAACCTGATAGTGAGTGGCCACCGTACTTACTCTAGATAAGTCCTCATAAATTAAGTTCTTCAAAAATTTGACAATAAGCCGTCAGTGTCGATTAATTAATGTTCTATCATACCATCTTCCAATTAAACCATAAAACAAAATTCGGCTGTGGGACTAACAGCTACACCCACTGACACACAAAATTAAAAAAGAAACATGTCTCTAACTAACATATCTACCCTAATCTCATAAAATTGGCAATTCTTTTGGTCAGGATTATTGTGCGGGACGACGTAGTGAAAAATTAAGGTCGGGTATTTCAAATGAGGTTTCAGATAATTTGTAATTTCATTTCGTATTTGATTTGTTTCTTTGTGTGTGTGTGCTTAATTATAGTTCGATTTGTTATTTTATTTCCTTCGGATAATAGTTTAATAGTTGTTTGTATACGTGTGATTAAATTTTATTTATTATTGTGTTTCATTCCCTCCCTTTATTTATTTTTTATTCCCTCCCTTTATAGTTCATATGATAGTTTTATTGTACAGTTTTATTTAAGAATGTTTATAGTACCTTTTTAAAACACCTTTTTTTATAGTGTTTATAGTGTGTGTATATAGTGTTAGATATAGTTATAGTTGCGATGTAAATTCCCAAATCAAGGCCTCGACACGTTCGGAACCCGTCTCGACAGGTCAGGACCTGTCAAGAATTGATAGAAAGGGAAGGTAAAAGGAAGCGCTCTTCTAACGCTTTCCGATTGGTAGAAACGCTCCAATGCTACCTTGACCAGTCGCTAGTTGTGTGCCTTGATTTGGGAATATAAATAGGCCGAAATTTTGTAAAAAGCATTCAGTTCTGAGCCCTCTGATGAACAAGAATAAAAACCAGCATTAAGAAAAATAGTTTAATTTCTTCCAATCCAGCGGATAGCAAATGTGCTCTGAACAATTATTGTATTGCAGGATTTTTATTTCGAATCATAAGGTGCGGCATTAGCGACTCTGCTTGGATTCGATTTAACTGTATGATTGTAATTTAGAATCCAAACGTGCGGCATTAGCAACTCTGCTTTATTTCGATTGCATTGCAGGATTGTAAATTCAAATACAAAGATGCAGTATTAGGAACTCTGCTTCAATTCGTTTGTATTCTAGAATTGTAATTTCGAATTCAAACATGCGGTTTTAGCACCTCTGCTTGAATTCGTTTGTATTGTAGAATTGTAATTTCAAATCCAGATATGAATCATTAGGAATTCTGCTTTGTTTCGATTGTATTGCAGGATTGTCATTTCGAATTCAAACGTGCGGTATTAGAAACTGCTTGAATTTGTTTGTATTGTAGAATTGTAATTCCGAATCCAAATGTGCGGCATTAGCAGTTCTACTTGTATTCTATTGTACTGCAAGATTATTATTTCGAATTTAAACGAGTTATACACGTTTTAATATGGTTGCAGATGAATATAATAGAATGAATACATTCATTCTATTATATTCATCTGTCACACGGTTATCTGCTCGTCATGGAGCGGAATAGCTTTATCCGAGGTAAAAAAAATAATATGGCTTCAGTGGAATTGTGTCGCTGACCTATTAATTGAACTTTTTAGGGTTCCGTAACCAAATGGCGAAAATCGGAACCCTTATAGGCTGTCCGACAGTCCGTATGTCACAGCCACTTTATTTGAAAACTATTAAGACTACAGAGTTAAAACTTGGTAGGTAAGTGTATTCTGTAAACTGTTTTCCGAATTATGTACAAAAATACACACACACAAACAAAAAAAATGTTAAGTAAATTTAGGGGGCCTCCCCATATATGGAACTGAAACTAAAAAAAAATCTTACCTACACATGTGGGGTGTCTAGAAATGTTTTTAAAATTGACATTGAGGTTTCTAAAACCATATAGTCGATTGTCTGAGTGATAAGCCCTTTCAAAGCAGTAAAAAGCCTCCCCGCCTTTAACTTTTAAACTAAGTGAAAAATCTGGATTAAACATTTGTTGTAGATGTCAAGGAAAACTTTCAACGAAAATTGGTTCGAACTAGATACGGTTCACACTTTTTGAGATATAGCACTTTTTCAAAAACCGAATAACATAACTTTGTAATTCATACAAACACTATGAAAAACAAACTTATGTTGGTAGTTTGAAAAATGTTTAATTTTATTTAATGATAATACGGAACCGTTAGGATACTGGTACTGGAATATTTGTTACGTAGAAAAGACGGCTACGTCATGATCTAAAATTAAATGTTTTTGGAAATGTATTTGCCATATTTCTTTCCTCCTATCTGAAATGGCATGAAAGAAAAACAACAAAAATATATACGAATGAACTGATTAAAAAGAAAAAGATTTTCTTGCCAGATTCTTATTTGAGCTCGTGTTCCGATCCGGTGATATTGTAAGAAAAAAATTGTAACTGACAATTTGTAAATACCTCCGTACGCCTGTACAAAATAAAAATTTTTTTCTGGGTCTAGGCCGTCTCTTTTCTTATCTATATAATTAATGCCAAGAGATGTGTTATACAAAATTAGGTTCCCACTTTACAGATATTTAAAGTCAATGTGTAAATATCATCAATCCACATACATCATCTTTTTTAGACGAATAATGTTAATTCCGGTCGTTAAGAAGGTTTTGAGTATGAACTATGTAACGAAATAGTTAATACATTGTTATACGGAAAAATCAGCAAGTATGTAGCTGTATTCGGACTGTTTAGCCAACATCTTACATATGTCAGGTGTATGCAAGCGAAGTCCAGTTGGTCTATATCTTCAGTTTTTTGAACGTATATAGTGGCCTTGAAGGCGCGGTCGGCTTTACGGCCAATAAAATAGATTTAGTATTATTTTCATTGATCAAGTGTTCTGCTATTTTCGTTTACGACCGCACCTCTTTGTTACTGTGTTTCAAATGCGTAGGCAATAAATAGTACTGAAACATTGTTACGAATACTTTGTAGAGATTAAATTAATTCCCTGGCGTTTCACAATTTATGTCCTACACGATTCTAACATTCAAATTTTAAATAAGAACGTTTAGAAAATGTTAAAAACTTCTGTGTTGGAGAGTTTTCAGCTCTGAGAGAAGTATCATATTAATGATCCTTAAAAATAATGACGCTTTCTAGCCTCATTATCCCACATTTAGAAACTAGGAGGTCTTGCATGCTATCTATGCCATCAACAACATCTATGACGAGTACAGTAACACCCAGATCAAAAGCTAAATAAAATAAAGTCAATTTACAAAACTCTGAACACAAAAACTACTAAAGAACACAGCAAATTAAAAAGACAAGTATATAAACTTAGAATATCACAATAACTTCAAAATACATACGTCCCCTGAATCTGTCTGAACAATCTTTTATCTCGACCCGTCTGTTAGCCGTAGGCCATTGTTATATAAAAACAGAGGGTTACCTACGACGTAAGAGGGGCAGCGTAATTATCAACATAAGTGCCCTTCTAGTTCTTCAACAATCCCGCTGTGGCTCCACACAACTGAAGTCTTTTAGAAAATAGACTTCGTCTTAATATTAAACTACCAGTATGGTATCGTCCAAAGCTTGTTTAAATCCTTACATATCCTACTGTTGGACATAATCGGTAACAAACGTAGTTTTAGTAATTATATCAGTAATAGTAGTATAGTCCGACCGAAGCTTCGACTTCGGCCACCTTCGGGCAAAAAATCCACCTTCGCCAATACCTTCGGATTCGGTAAATGGGCCGAAGTTTTGGGCGAAAGCGAAGGTTCTACCAAGTGCCTAAATTGAACGAACTATAAGGAATACACGATACTGTGATGAAGATAGTGAAGCAAAAGGGTAACCGAAAACACCATAGCGGCCTTGCGTCGCCAGTTGTATAGAGAAATTCACATTATTTGAACTGTTATTATTTTAAAAGTAGCAGATAAATGTTAATCAGCTCTAGAAATTATTTATATTAAACAAACATAGATCTTTATCTACAAAAAAAAAGCTTCGGTTTCGGCTTCGGCCAAAAATCTACCTTCGGTCGGACACTACTGAATACTATCCGCGCTATGATATTAATTTTGATATTTATTATAGAACTTGATTTCCCATTTCAGTAAATATACGAAAAACACCCTCTTTCTGATGCAGTCTGGTAATAAATATTTAATTCAAAATTAATTTTATTGATTCTTCGACCACCAAAAAGCATTTTGATACAACTCATTCCGAATTTTTCAATCATTACAATCTGGAGTAAGTGCCGACAACATATAATTTCCAGCCCAATTAACTAATAGCCAATTAACAGATACAAAATATAAAAGCTACTTCCTACGCGTTTAATATTATTTTCTTTGGAATATTTAGCCAAAAAGAGTGGCAACAACAAAGCGAGGGGACTTGGCAACTCTCACCGCAAATATTGATACAAATGGGGCTGACGACGGAGCTCGTCGACTAACCTACAAACAGACAAAAATAATGCTAGTTAAGTGGCCAACGTGTACTCGCGACAGATATAAATGCAGAGTAATACATCTGTCAAGCGTTTGAAAGAGCTTCGCATTGGATTAAGTAATTGCGGCCAAAAGATGGTGGTTGTTTACAATCTGACTGAAGTGCACTGGTAACTGGATTATACTGGATGCTAAAGCAATATCATCTCTCGAATATTAGGGCAGCAAATTGTTTTAATTTTTGAACAGGTTGTTTTATCATCTCAGTCTCATCTTCTCGTGAACATTATTGATGACGACTAACGCAGATTATGAATGGGCAGCAGTAGGATAAGTCATAGATTTGCTACGATTTAAAACAGGCATAACAAGTGTGATTAGGTACAGCGAAACTCTTTTAAAAGAGAAAAAAATATCTGACAGTAAACTTTAAATGACCAATTGATGACATCATTTTTATTTTCAAATATTAATTAGACAGAATTATGTGTGGCGGCGGTGCCGTCGGAGGTGAACCACAAAGAGTTGTATAATTTTAAACAACTTTTCCTACTATAACAGAATAGTACTAAGTGCATTATTGCTCTGCGATCAATTTCACTGAAGCGAGAACGAACGGGCGTCCGCACGATCTGCAGTGACACGGTGTACCCAGCGAATTTATAAACGGAGTGTCGTCGATCTGTCAATTAAGCTCACTAAGAGCTTTGCCCAGAAATTCAGAGCGTGCCGCTCAACTAACGCGTTTCGTGTCATCTCTTTATGACACGTGAAATTATTTCTGCCACAACGCTGCAATAGTTTAAGTGGCTCGAGTATTATTAGAAGTGAAAAACGAATGAATATGATTTTATTTTCAAAAATATATTTTTACGGATTACATACGCAATCCTGTATACAATGACAACTGCTCGATGTCTGATAAAAATCATCATTGAGAAAACAAAAATAAACACACTGAAGATTTATTTAATAATATATCAAACAAGCATGCAGTCCACCAGATTTTAAGTGGCCAATGCCGGCCATGGACATGTGTAATCAATAGGATCAAATCTTCCAAGAGATTGGCCAAGCATAAATAATGTCTCGCTCGCTACACCCTTCAAATCAGAATATAACAGCACATAACTCACTGTTATTAAAGAAAAAGGTGTTAGTTTAAAGGTGGTAGAAATTATTTGTAGTTCGACTCCGGAGACAACACCACCACACCTATTTGTACCTAATAACAGCGGCGTTAAACATATAACATAAGTATGTTTCTCATACCAGATGCGTTCCAACTTAGTTTTAAGGAGTAGCAATGCATCTGTGGCCAAACTCAGGTAAGACTATATCTTATCT
>MOOZ01045295.1:482647-493527 GCA_002930495.1 Cecropterus lyciades | reverse complement strand
AAAAAAAAGATGTGACGGTGGTATTTCCCCGGTAAACTACACTAGTTCTACCACGTACCAAATACCACTTAAATAATTTTTCTTACGACAACATTACATCAATATATTATCAGCATTCCACAGTGTCTTCACATCAGACCAGAACCCTACACAACCCATTACACCACACCAGTTCCGGTGGCAATCATTGTTTCATTTATCAATAAATTATATCGTAAATTAACTTCGACCTTTGATTATTGATCTGTTTCTTGACCTTTAACATTGTCACTATTCTATTATTCGCCTGGTTTCAATATCACCTTAGCAATATTACATTATTACCTGACTGCGAGCATTCTAAGACGAGTCCGATATTATTTTGGTATCACATTGGCTTAGTCATAGTTTCGCGAGGTACAATAGATACTATGCAGTGTGCTCTTTAGAAAATAAAGGTATATTTAGATATTGATAAATCTCATACCCTACATAAGTTACAAAAACAAAAATTCTTTATAGAAAACTTTTCATTTCACTTTATAGAAAACGTTTCGTTTCAATTTCATGAAATTTCGAGTCTTTATTTTGGACATCCCCTACTCCCCGTTCCACAGTTTAAAAAAAATCAGACTTGCCGACCTTTTTTTTCGCCAACCACTGTTACTGGACCGCCACCCTTGACAAAGCTGATGGCTTTACAGTCAACAGCTTACAATGGCGTAGTAATTGCACATAAGTTGCCCGTGATTGCTTCCGACTCGTGGTGGGTTGGAAGAAATAATGGAAGTTGGAAAAATGGGAAAACAAATCTTCGCATTTTACCCTCTGATGCATGGTAAGAAATTTTACTCAACGAAGTGGCTCCCATCTATAGGAACAGATTTAAGCTAGCTTGTATTTTACAAGTTTTACAAGACTCTTCAAGTGCTTAGCATAAAATTATGAAACAACAAGCAAGATTTAAAAAAAAAACACTTGGCGGTTTATAGGACCTTAATAGCGTAATTACTGTTCGTTATTTTTTAACCGGTTGATTGAGATGAGCATCTGAGTCCTCGAGAGAAGCAACGCATCTGTGATTAATTTCATATGAAACTGGGGTTCTATTCCAAGATAATCACAAAATGCTTAAAGATGGATGGTTGGTAATGGCCACTGACCATCACGCGACCAACATTATCGTTTGCTAGTTTAATCTTAAAAAATATTTACGTTACGTTGAACCATTAACACGTATTATGATTATAATACTAATAAATGAATCTATACTAATATTATAAAGCTGAAGAGTTTGTTTGTTTGTTTGAACGCGCTAATCTCAGGAACTACTGGTCCGATTTGAAAAATTTTCGGTGTTAAATAGCCCATTTATGGAGGAAGGCTATAGGCTATATACCATCACGCTAAGACCAGCAGGAGCTAATACCTTTTTAGCTACAGAGACGTACTCAAGCGGACCTGGCTATTGAAATCCTCCCTTCCATAAAGTTCTATTCACATGTATAGCTGTCGTACACTGCTGTGTACGACAGCATTGACGCCAGAATCCTTTACACGGCAGGTACATACATCAGTGTCGCAAGAATTTTTATCTACTAACAGATGGCCGATTTTTGGCCGACACTGGTGTCAGCAAATCGAAGTATTTTATATCTTTTTTGATAAAACTAGCCGCAATGGTAATACGCTTATACAAAAACTTTCTAGCCGAGATAGCTGGTTTACGAGCTTCTCACATACGGTGTCTGCAAACGTGAATAGACCTTAAGAGCGCGAGCCGCTTCGGGCCGTGACGCCCGTGACCGATCGATCCAAGGGACTCTAGCCTCCCCTAGACGTAATCTCTTTGTGTTACCCCTTCCTTTTGTCATAACAAAGGAAATGTCCACTTTGGGGCAGGCATAAAAAGTCGCACCCAAGTAACGTTAAGAATTAGAAATGTATTATTCAGCATAATGAATGTTAATATCTACAATCGCTACTTCTCTTACATAAAATGCACATTTTAAAATCAGCACGTATGTTCTGTAATGTTTTGAATTTTAAATTTCCTTTTCTTCATTGAATCAGACTCGTTTGTCCAGGTGTTAATTAATATGAGAAACATAAAAGGGTAATATAACAAGTCCTGGTTTAATTCGTTTAATTTTGTTTCGTAAGGTGACAAATACAAATTATTTTGTTCATTTCCGTTCAGCGGGTTTAGTACTTTGACTTGTAAAGATTTTCTCTCACAAGTCTTTAATTCTGATTTGGGTTGATATTCTTATATTAGACGTAAGATGGCGATATTTTCGATCCGACAGTATTTTCACGGTAAGAGATATTATCTTTAGTATTAACACGAAACCGTGTCACATCAAAATATTTACACCCAAACGTATTATTAATATGTGTATTATTATTGTTATTAGTTTTATATACCTATGTACATAAGCGATTTAAAACCGGTAAAACTTTTGCGCTTATCTACTTTATTTACTGCCGTTTTAATTACATGCAACAATAGCGATTATGTTATTTTTTTCAACAATATTAACACTTATCTAACGGTGAGAATAACAGGTACTCAATGCAAATTTTGTATTTAGTTGATATATCAAAATTGTGTTCGCATTGTGGAGTTTCTCAAAACACCCGGTTATGAAAGAGACATAACATAGTTGTTTGTCCTCTTCTAGCACTTTTTAATTCGCTAGACGATATACTACGTTATTAAGCTCAATAATTAAGCTCGATTTTCCGAAATTTTGAGAAGGAAAGGGCGTTCTCACTGTGCATTATGACAAAGCCACGTCATATTCTTTTCTGCATAACGGATAACGCTCATTTAATTTATTTTTAGTGGTTCCCATTCAGGTCTTTTTGAATATCGTACCAAATTTTTTTCCAAAATATAAAATTTATACATCCAAACAAGGAATAACATTAACAAGGTAATGGGTTCTGCGTGGGCTTTCGTGACTTTGCGTAAACCCTCTTTAATCTTAATCACGCGACAACATTTAAAATTTCCTTGCAACTCATAATTAAGCCAGATTTTACGGAATATAAGTATATACCAACCTTGTTTTACCAGTCTTTAAAAACCACGCACGTAAATGTTTCGATAAAAATGTTTCCAAGTTTTGATAAGCTGGAAATTTATAGTAGACATTTTTTGTTACGTATTCCAAACAAAATACTTCTGTAGCTTATTTCGTTTAAGAGCTCAAGTATACCGGTCCGGGCGTATAACAATAGAATAAAAGATATTTCCAACTGAAAAGGCCTGGGCAGTAGGAGAAAAATAACCCAAGTATATTAACATTACAATACAGCTGAAGCTTTCCGAAATTCGACTTTGATTACGATTCAAATAGCTTTTTCAAACTAACTTTCCCGTGTTTTCTAATGTCATATTTGTATGTTTGTCTGTTAGCTATACTCGCATACCTCTCCCACAGAACGGACTACGCAACTGCCACCTGGTGAGCAACAGTTCATGGAAGACCACATCGGCCACCCAGGGTTAGGGTCTTTTCGTGTAGCGCTTCGTTCGGTGCGCACGGAGTGCATCCCGGAAACTAACCTATCGCTACCTTACTGCGTTCTGCTACTCGATTATAAGTAACCAGTATTAGGTATAATAAGCTAGGTTATGGAATCCTGCGTAAATTTTATATTTCAATAAATGGGTTATTTTCAAACTTTATCTACCATTAAGAACGCCTTACAGAGACCAGCTCTTTATACTGTTTATTTACAGAAAGGTAGATAAATTATTAAAAAAATTAGTTAAAGGTGTTCTCATTTATCTTGAGCTTGATTCTTTTCCAGAGACAGCTAGTAAAAAAACAACGGGAATAGACTTTCAATTCAATGAACGTTCATAGAAATTGTCACGCATCGTATTCATCAATTTTCTTATGGTACCTACTGGCGTAAAATAGAACCACATTGTTCCCTGGAATTTCATCAAAGAAATTAAATGTAGCACCTATTCTGTTATGCACGTGGCAATATCTCTTAGCTTTATTATTCATCCTTGCGGTCACCGCACAATCATGCGCAGTGCCTATATCCTTATTTCCTATGAAAGCCCTATGCGATGTAAGTATGCTCAAAGAACTAAATACCAATTCCATTTAGACAAATCATGTGATACATCGTTAGCAATATACCGACTATATTTAACTATTAACGAAATATGTGGAACTTTTTATCATGAAACAAAAACTTAATTAAAGTTATTTATTAACAAATGGCATAATAGAATATATTAACTGCAATTACAATACGTACAGACACACTTGTTCGCACTTCACCTCTAATATTTTTACAGGCGAAAATAATTGTTAACTAAATTTTATTTCATTGAAGAATACATAAAACTGGCAATTTATTTTCACATTCGATTTAACTATTTTGCTCGTATTTGTTTAGCGATTACGAAATGCCGATAAGGCTAAATTAAAATTTGAGTTAATAGTGTAACTAATCTTACTTAGATATTTTATAAAGATTCTATAAAAGCAAATAAAGTTAATTTAAACTACATCGCATTCGAATTGTCCAATTTGATTACGTAACAAGAAATGGTTATTATATTAAAATATTCATATTCAATGTAAAATTACTCACATTACTCTCCCGAACTCATCCCTGGCTACCTCCTTGTCGCCGGCGCCGGTTTCCGAGAGCTTCGCCCTGAAGGCCGCTACGCGCGCCGCTATCTCCTCCTTCGGCAACCTGCGCAACCACACCAACGACACGCTCATTATTTACAACTAAACACAGATTACATAAAACATCTCTCTCCACAGTGAGCACGCCGAGCGCGTCAGAGATTTTACAAGCGTATCGTGCGGCCGCGCCAATGCGGCACAATAAATGTACGTGCAAATAAACAAGCCGAATGTACTGAAAACTGAAAATAAATTCTCGCTGCGACCGTCGCCCGACACACCTGAACCTACCAATGCATGACAAGGCGCACGGCGAGCTGCTGTAATCGCGTTATTACTTTTGGAAAACAATAAAAAAAACAACGATAACACGATCGAGGCGCGCGCGTTACCGACTGAATCTAACTGGGAAACATTGAATATTGTATGAAATAAGGTTACGAAGGGTGGCACGTCCCGGTCCGGTGAATTATTGATTTGACTCGTGCGCAAGGAGGGTTGTTGCCCCTCGGGTTACAACGATCGGTTACATAGATCTACCGAGCGGGGGGTAACGCGAATAAATTGAAATAATAAATCAAACAAAGGGAGTTTATGGAGTCATAAATCGATAATGTGACGCAGGCGTTCGTTCGCAATAAATCCCGATATATTTGCAAACAGGTTGATGTTATATTAACAAATGTAGACATCAAATAGAAAATCGTTATATTTCAACATTTTTTATTTATACGTTTTAAATTACGTGGACATTCACACCACGTGATATTTGATGAGCTACAATGAAGTATCGCAATTGTCGAACAACTGTTTCTACACGCTATGTAACAAAAGACATAATGAAATGCAAATAGTACTCACGTAACGACCCCCACATTTAGCCTATTTATTATTACAGACAAGATACTCACATTACACGTTGACAGAAACCAACATGTGTATGATATGTCGGCGTCGGGTGAAAATAACACATGCTCACAACTCTATATTGATAGAAAATATGCG
This sequence comes from Cecropterus lyciades, assembly GCA_002930495.1. Taxonomy (NCBI): domain Eukaryota; kingdom Metazoa; phylum Arthropoda; class Insecta; order Lepidoptera; family Hesperiidae; genus Cecropterus; species Cecropterus lyciades. The sequence goes on along the minus strand of MOOZ01045295.1, from coordinate 487,873 downwards.
CTCCGCTTTGGTAGACAGTGTGGCGGCATTGCCAAGGTGTGGATATCTAATTGCTTTTTTTATTTTCCTAATTAGCTACAAACACTTTGCTTGGTACTGGTAACGGATACTTCTTATTGCTTACTTACTAATACATATTGATGAATTTACAAATTCGTCACCAACTTTCCTCTTGGATGATTTAAAAAAAAATATAGACATTGAGACGTTACACAGGCTTGTGATGTTCATTGTTCACAATTGCATTGAACAGAAATATCAGAATTTTACTTTTACCCTTGCAAGTTCACAAGCGAAATTACATAAAATCGTCGGGAAGATTATACGTAGTATCTATCAAATTGCGATGCTACGATGCTATAGGTAATCAACCCGATGTTGAAATCAACGCTTCCACAGAACCCGCCCTCCTCCGCCGCCTTATTAATATAATGTAAAAATGAGATTATGCACTGCGCCTCGGCCCATACTTTGAAAAAGTCTGCGATATAACATATACATCATATACAAAATTAATTTAATAAAAAAAATGATCTTTTTAAAAAGATGACATTCTAATAGACTAGCTGTATAAAGTACTCATGCTTCGCTACGTGACAAGAAATTAGGTTTTACTCTCTACCCGTTGAAGGTACATAAAAAAGAGATAAGGTCCTTCCGGATAGAAAATTGAATGTTAATCTCGTATATGCCATCAAAAGGTTGCTATTTTTACTTAAAATGGAAATATGAAAGTTTGAAACCAAAGGGTAAAGTAATGTCACTAAATAGTCGCCATCTTTAAATAGCGAAAATATCGAAATCAAAAGTAGTCTACAGACTGACCAGTTAAATAAGCACATTCATGCAAAATTTCATGTAAATCGGATCAGTGGTTCTTGCGTGATTGAGCAACACACAGACGCACAATATTTTTAGGGTTCCGTAGCCAAATGGCGAAAATAGGTACCCTTATAGATTCGTCACGTCTGTCTGTCTGTTCGTATGTCACAGCCACATTATTCGGAAACTAAGACTACGGAGTTGAAACTCGGTAGGTAAGTGTATTCTGTAAACCGCTTTCCGAATTATCAAAAATAAAAAAAATATATGAAATTTAGGGGGGCTACCCATACATGGAACTAAAAATCAAAATCATCTTACCTACTTGTGTGGTGTCTTTAGAAAGGTCTTCAAAAATGACAGAGGTTTCTTAAACCATTTTTTCTCAAAGTCGATTGTTTGAGAGATAAGCCTTTAAGCGGTAAAATGTGTGTTAGTATTCTTAATATATATAAATTACGTGTCACGGTGTTTGTCCGCTATAGATTCTTAAACTACTGAACCGATTTCAATACAATTTGCACACCGTGTGCAGTTGATCCATCTCGAGAGAGAGATAGGATAGCTTTTATCTTAATATCTTATATAAATCACGGGTAACGTTGTTAGTTTGCGATGGATTCCTTACTACTAAATATATAGGTAGGTATGTATAGCATAGGTATGTAACCTCGACCATGTCGTAATCTGTTGGGTGGTATTTCTGTTAGATGCTTTTATGGTATAATGGTATGATACAAGAGAATTGATTTAAAAATAATGTTTTTCACATTATCAGATATATTATATGTTGGTTTATCTCGGGTTGGATATGTATAAAAACTATACATTTTGCTGCCAGATAATAACACTACATTCAATATTGTATACAAAGAAGTATAGAACAATTAAAATAGACACGATAAATCACAATAATTTTAATATACACTTTAAAGGTACCAAACAAAGGATAATTACACCAAGATTTTACATAATAGAGCATACATGTTTCATCAAATTGGCATGCAAATAGGTACATAAGCACATTCATACCCGATAAAAACATAACCCTTGGCATTATTTGGCAGTTGCAATAAAGAAACACACCAACAATTTTTTTAATGCCCAACAAAATGGGCACGGGTCTGCTAGTATAGTGTATAGATTAGAATCATAACTGATATAATTATACATTTCATTTCCTACATGTCCTTCTAAAATGATTGTCAGATAACTGTGGGCCTACTACATGTGCGTAGAAATTCGATAGCTTATTTATCCGACTTTGTTACTCCATTTTTTTAACATGTTTTTTGTTTGTAATAGGGTAAACATTTTTGTGATACTTAAAATATATTTTGTAAATTTATTTCAACAAAATAAAAAAATTAACTAAGTACTAAATAAAAAATGACTCAAACACCATATTAGGAATGTAAAACACTTCGAATGGATAACCTCAACCCTATTTCTGAAATTAATGTTCAAAACTAAATGAGAATAAATCAAAATTATGTACTTTTATTTGACTTTAACTTGAAAATCCAAATCAGAATAGATTTTAATAATGTTCTAAAAAGTAACTAATTTCATCACTGATCAGATTCTTATAATCCATCCTTCAATGCAAGATACTTGGTTGCTCACTAACTTAGCTCAGCTGGTACTACATCAAGTGACCAGGTAATAAGCTATCGTAGACAAGTGCTTTTAGCATATCCTCTCAGCTGCCCCATGACCAGAAAAAAATAAGTACTAAATAAGCCAAAAAGTGTCAACTGAATATGAACACAATCAAAATAAATCAAACAAATAAGGAGAATAAGGGAATAAGGACACAAGTGCATAAAAAATGACCGGAATGATTGATCAAATAGAGGTGTTTGTTAATTAAGCAATAAATTATGTCATGAAAAGTTCTTAGGGGTAATAATGTGTGATGAAGCTAAAATAAGACTAAGCCTGTAGGTAGGTTGCTTAGAGATGTCCTTGTGCAGTTTTGTTCATTGCCATCAGATTGATTGCATTCTTGGACGGTTCTTCAATAACCATTTTATAGCCATTGTAAACAATTGTGCAGTCAGTTATAAGGCAGAAAGTAATATGGCTTTATAGCGATGGTGCACCTAAAGTCCAACCACAAGTTTTACCACCTTTATGGGTTTAGTAATATTGAATTGGATCTACCATTAATGAACAAACATTGGTATTATAATTTTGCCCAAAATATTCTATTTTTATTGTAATATTACATAATTGCACATCAAATAAACACAATTATATAATACTATATTCATAATATATATTTTACAGTGATATCATTGTAAAGTGCACGATGACCCACGTGGTGGAGCATCACCATACCGGACATCTGAATGATGAATTTAAATTTCTGTTCTGGGTCTGGATGTGTATTTGTCTTTGTGTCCATGGCACCCACAACACAGAAGAAAATGTTACTGTGGGCTATGAGTGTAGAAAGAATCTAAAATATTTATATTATTATTATTTATTATTATAAAACGCCAAATGACATTTATTATTAAGAATAGACTTCAACAAACATAATTTCAACAGACATTTCTACAAACACTAAATAATAAAATAACAACTACAATATGTCAAAAAAGACTTACAATGTCTGATAATTAAGCCATTGGTGATTTATTTACATTATGCATAAAAATAGTTGATATGAGATACAACGTGTTGTGATTCCAATTTTAGACGAGCATGTCATTGAAGATAAGTTTAAAATTTGTGGCATGCATTGTTTTACTGATAAAGCTGAACTTATTCATATACTTGCACACGATGATAAACCATTGAGAGTGATGTGATTATGTTACTACTCGTACTACTATTATTTTACTACAAGGTTTAAAATAACTCTCATAAATGGAGTTGGTTATTTTCTTTATCATGCTCAAATACTAGATGCTAAAATACTAGATTTTTCCACAACTCTGCCCATTTGAATCATGTTTAACATGGAAAAAGTATGCTGAGTTATTTTAGAGCATATAATCTGTACTAAATTTAATACAAATCAAAGAGACTTTGCAATCAAAGACTAACAAACATCCATCCATCTTCACAAACATTTGCCTTTATTTTAACAAGAACATAGAATGTATGTATGTGGCTATTTATCTCCAATTAACATTGTAATAGTGAACTTATTTACAATCCCCATGGTGCATTGATCTCTACATCGGATCCGTCAAGTAAATATGTAAATTATGATTTTTTTAATCAGTGTTGTAATGAAACATGTTTGATAACTCCATAATCACAATTATCAAATTAGCACAGAACAAAAGAGAAGAGTTCTTCGTACGTACCGAATAATAAAGTATAACATTTTAGAAAGAATTAAAGAGACTCACCCTTGCTCCTCCAAGCTGTCCTCGAGTTCTGCACATTTCACTTCAGTCTTCCTTTTTCTCTCATGGTCCAATATATCACGATTTGGCTGTTTGTTTGAAACGGAATCCAATTTTGCTATCTCCTCTTCAGTGCGATAGTTTACGGAATCTTTGGTTTTACGCACCGCAGCCCAGTTCCTCTGCACGTAACCATTGGTACCGGAACCCCTCGGCGTCGTCAGCCCTATCCCATTGTACATATTTGTGCTGGACGTATCTAAAACCGAAGCAAATGTAAATCAACCAAGAATACACCATAATCTACATTCCGCGGGGCACTATTTGACACATTTATTTTAAAAAATACTTGTATTTTTTTAAATAGTCAATCAATGCACAAATTTGAAATACTTGTTCAGAAGAATACAATGAAATTTATGAAAGTAATGTATACCTTGTTGTTGAATCTAATAAATTCAGCACGTAAAACACACGTCCATCTTGGTTGAAAGATTTTGATTTTTTTTCTGTCTGTCGAATTGTCGATCAAAATATTGTTCATGGCTTATTTGTCTATGGCAACCATGAAGAAATAAGGTACTTAGCACATGTTTACCTATGGACATTGGCATTAGGATTAGAATTATTTTACATTCTTTATCTTTATAAACTGTTTTTTTTTTTAATTGGACAAATAAAATAAATAATATACATCATAAATTAAATCAAACATTATTTTAATACATGATTGGATTCAAATATGCTTACAATTTTTGGTTAAAAACATAAATTCTATAATTATTTATTAAAACATAGTAAGTTTTCAATGATGGCAAACTATTTAGTCTATTGCGATATTGATCATAGACAAGGGGCTATTTAACTATTTTCCCGTTGAAGCTTTAAATCCGACGCATATATACTGGATTTTTGTTAATAAAAAAATGTGAAGAAAAGACGGCCGTGATCTATTAAAGTTATGTTTTAAGGCGCTAAGCCAAAACCGTAAAAAAAAATTAAAAAAGCTGTGGAAGAAGATAGCCGTGAATTAAGAAAG
>MOOZ01045295.1:433822-449380 GCA_002930495.1 Cecropterus lyciades | reverse complement strand
TTAACTTTTGCCCCGAGCGGCATGTTTAATTTTATTTCATTTCATACTTAGGTTTGGCGGCCTTTTGTTTTAATTATTAAAATGGGTGGGCAGCGAATTCAGCTTAGGCCTGAACGGCATGAACTAACGCTACGCCGCTGCTTTACTATACACCTCTGACACTAACACACTTTACGAAACTCATTAATAGCCACATCTCGGTGTAGTAAAAAGTAAAATTAAAATTTTAATTTTACTTTTTAGTAACACGCTTAACACGCTTTTATTAGCGATTTTTAGTACGAATATGTTGAAATTTTTCATGCTTATCAAGGACCGATGACAATACAATATTCTATATATATTTCTTTTTATATTTACCCCTATAAGAGTTAAAAAGGGGATGAAAGTTTTTATGAAAGTCCTCCAATTTTGATGCAAGCTCTATGTTAGTATTTGGATTTGTGGTTTAATATAATAAAACACATATTTCACCGTTTTTGGAAAACCATCCCCTAAGGTGGTGAAAAAAGGGTTGCAAGTTTGTTTGCAAGTTCGTCAAATTTGATGCAAACTGAATGTGACTGAGTATTTGGGTTTGTGACCAGAAAGGCTGTTTTCACATATGATGCGCTAAATATCAATTTTCCCTAATATAAATTATAATCGATATGACTATAAATGAAAAAATAATGAATTATTTAAAAAACTAAAAAAACATGCTTTTGTTTCAAAAGCGTGTTTTTTTAAGTATTTGAAACTATTATTTATTTCAAAATATATATCAAAAGGGACTGACGTTGACTGTTTCTTAATCGTAGCAATTTTCATAAAATGGATATTTACAATATATCTTAATTTATTATTTAGCTTCAACATAAATATAATCTACGACTAGCATAGACAACACCATCGCAGACGTACTAAGGCCTAGATGAGCGCGAGACATTTATTTAGGTTAAGTACTTTTTTAAACCGTTATGTTCAACCACTAACGATGATTGGCGGATACTTTGTTGCACGAGCTAATAAGATAACCGCAAACTAAATAATTATGTCTTTGACTTTTTATGCACATATATAAGATTACTATTATTACCTACCTATGAAAAAAGCATTTAAAACAGGAGGTAAAGTTATTTTAGATCATCAGCATACTTGCATATTTAGAGCATCATAATATTTGCATTGATAATTAGTATGAATTATCTGTCTATTATCGGTATTGGCTTCGTCTTTATAATTATTTTTTGGTGTTGCTGTTGAAATATCGTCGCGTGCGCAACTTTCGTTGTCGCTTATTTTTCTCTTTACGCGTCCAAATTTAATTAATGTTAACAGATCATTTTAAACAGTCAAGTATTCATTTTTATTAGCTTACTATTACTGCTTTAAACATTCGCACAGGAATTGCAATAATCTAAGGATTACATACAGACACATAATAAGCTAACCAACTTTAATAATGGCAAACAACTCGTATACCTATAATTTAGGTATTTCTCATTTCAATCTTAAACAGACTACTAAATTATATTCGTTCCTTCTCTCTGGTGGACTAATTATTTCATCTGCCGGGCACGAGTCTCCTCTCAGAATGAGATAATTTTAGACCATAGTCCACTGCGCTGACCAAGTGCGAATTGGTAGTCTTAACGTACTCTTGTTACCTCTTTCTTAAATAACTCTCAGGTGTATCCCATGTGTTAACCCAAGTCATAAGCAATCTGTGTGCCAATTTACGATTAGCAAACAAGCAGCAAGCATATACATCCTCACAAACTTTCGCATTTGTAATATTAGTAAGATTAAATCATACTAAACTACACAAATCGAGGCGAGTCCATGTCCATTTCGTTTCTAACTCAGTGAGCAGCGCATTCATTGCGGATTACAAAATCTTGCATAGGTTGCAGTTGGCTTATCTCGACAGGAATGCAATTTGAAAAGAATGTGCACTCGGGTGATCGTTCGGACAATGGACCGCTTGTTAATATGCGATTTTATGTTCTTACCATAGTACACCTGTATTATAGCACTCGTCAAACGTTTGCGTATCTCGACAAGCTAGACATGTTATACAAGCTATACAGCATGCTATACGCTAAAAATGTAGACTGTAATTTTGAACTAAGATTTTTCTAAACATACTTATTTTTATAATTCTAAATCACAAAGAAAAATGTATTGAAAAAATATTGGAAGGGCCAAGTCGAAATCATCTGAGTTAAAAGATTATAGGATGCACACTGAGCAGGTGGATTAATGACCTGCCTTTCTTTCAGGTGGCTCAGGGTCAGCTTCAGATGCGCAGGTTAGGGGAGGGCTATCCAGCAGTGTACCTACTGTCAAGGGCTAATTGATGGGTGGTTGAAGTCGAATAATGTGAGTCATTCAAACATTTCTTTCGTATGAGGATAAATAGCTTTACAAGTAGACATTTTTGCTTTTCAATTACTTAAATCATGTAACGTTTTGGCATATGAAAGTGTTTATTATATCTGTGCAATTACGCATTTCATAACCATTAAGCATGTCGTACTATGTACAACAAGCAATTACGTAGGTACAGCTGAAACTTTTACGCTAACGGAATCGCAGTTAAATGAAATTTAATGCAGTTAAATGCAATTCCGTTAAAAATCTTCGAACACTATACGAGAAACATTAAGTACTTGGGTATTGTCTTCCGCGACAGAGTCATAAAAAATCATTGTTGTTCGATAGGTATTCGTAAGCCATACGTAAGTAATCGATATCTTACCGGTGTGGTATACGTACTAAATCAAAAAGTGAAGAGATTTGATATCGAACAATTTCTATACTTAACTATGTATAACCAAGAATCTCACTATAATTATTACGTCTGTGGCGAGTTGCGAACGTATCATTAACAATTCGACGTAGCGATGGTATCATAAAGCGGAATCATCGTTTCGGTTACTTTTCGGCCATCCGCGCGGAATTCGAACTACGCTGGGAGCCGATTAAAATTTCCGAAAAAAGAGCTTTACGCGATATAATTTAAGGTCAAGAAGGAGCGTGATCTCGGCGCGGTGGATAAAAATTATTTATTTGCGTGGGGCGCGGCAATTAGGTAGGCGGGGCGAGTCTGCGCGCGCGACCTCTGACCCGCGGCCACTCGTCCTGTCGCGCTGACGGCTGCGAAACAATTCCAAAATTGCCCCGTCGGGCCCGCCGGGATCTCCTCGTCACGAGCTCACCTATTTTCGCATACTTATACACAATTTCCGTAAATTACACGCATACACATATGCCTTCCCTTAATTGCTCTACGGTTTTCGCTACGAATTATTCGGATAATACCGTTTGTCAGTCGAAATTGAAAACGTACTTTCTTGTAGTTGTCCATATATCACGCGCGTCACAAGGCTCATTATTTTCTTACATTCTTTGAAGGAGATGGCAATTACCGATACATCGTGTATCGACGCACGCGCACGCATGCTACGCCGCGGCTCGCCGACGAAATGTGGGCGGCGCGAGTAGAAATTAACTCCGCTCTAAGATACTCTCCGATGCGATACAGTATTTAGTCCGTTTTTCTTCTTTTTGATGCGGGGAACCAGCCAAGAAAGCGATTAATATAGGCAAAACATGGGACGGTCAGTAATAACACTGGTGGACAAGCTAGGGGACTTACGCAACTGAGATTATCTCAGGCGCTTCGTTATATCGAACAATGTAATGAGAACGAAATTAATACAAAACAGTAGTTAGGTACAGATAGTAGCGCATATACGGATAGGAACGGTACCTTTCGCGATAGCTTCTTAGAACAAATTATATCTCATAGGACTTTATTCTAGTACGTGAGTGGTAATAAGCAAGGCAATTCAATGTGAAGTGTTAATTAAGCTTAGTGTTTAGTCGTAAATTTATCTGAAGATCGCGTAAAATCTTAATAAAAGGCGTTAATAAAGACGTACTGACTGTGAACAAAGATACTCAGAAAACAATACGAGGTGAATCATGTTACTGATATCTACAACTCAAAAACCCACACTTATTAAGTAATATCCACCTACGGAATTTATATTTCGTACATCCATTCTTAAATAGTAAAAAAATGTGTGTACGTACATACATAAATTAAATTGTATTATGTGCAGATTTTTTCACGTTTATTAGGAAGTTAAGTAGTTAGGCAATACCTATTTTATGTATGTTTATTATTTTGTTTTAAATTATCTACCTAATTGCGTTCCGCGGAGTGAATTCAACATTGTGAAAGTGCAAGAATAGATACATTTTAGCTAATGATTAAGAGCAGGTAAGTAGTTAGACATCGAATAAAATATTTTTGGAATTTTGCAATAATTACATGATATTTTACAATAGTAGACTGAATAGATTGTGCTTATAGTGCAACCATGTCGTTATTGTAAAGTTCGTAAACAATATACCTAGTGTAAATAGGTATAGTTATGGATTATGGCCTTAGGGAGAGGGTAGTTGGTGTTGAAAACAGAATGACAAGACTTACGTAACTGGCTCTAATTTGGATACATGCAATTTTGGAGATGCAACTGTGTTAAAGACTCATCGAATCCTATGGAAACTGTAATCTGGGGTAACTTCTTGGATCCTAAATGAACATAATACTGATAAGGTGCATCAAAGTCGGTTGGAATGATTAGCCAAAGATCTACAAGTATCAGATAGAAAGCAATGCAACTTACTATCACGCAGTCGCCTCAGGATCCTCTTCATGATCTAGACAGGTGCGGAGTGGCACGCGCGCGCGCCTCAAATGCACCTCCTCTGCCGAGCGTCACGGCTGGCTGCCGTAGCGTCACGGGGTGGTTAAACTCTCGCAAAGGGCGAGTAACGACTCACTTGTGCGGCAAATTAACCGAATTTGGCGAGCAATGACGCCGATGCACATCTGTGGACCGCTTCGTGCAGATGCCACCCACGCGTCCCGTGTATGGTGAGATTGGAAACATTAACAGATTTCTTTTGTTTTGATTACAATATTATATCAGGGACAACTTGTAAGCCCACAGGTACTATACGCAATATAATGTAACCTAAATAGGTTATAAATAAAAAGAAGTCATAGTTCTCACTCGCGAATCCAGGGTTTTCATTTGGCTTGACCACCCGATAGAGTGCGTTCAAACAATTTGATAACGAAAAAAGATCTTCCTATAGGATGCTGGCATTTTGGTTCGGAGGGTTGGCCTAAATCCTCTACTATGTCCTCGAATGTGACGGATGAATTTCAATACTCGCTTTACATTCGAATGGGTCAGACCCTTACTCCTTCCCTGGATTCGTTCTAGTTATCTATAAACCTTATAATTAAGATTAAGATATAGTCATTTATTTGTTACAAAAACCCTCGATATAAACTTTATTCTACTGACAAGCTTTATATTATACTGGTAAGCTATAATACTAAGTTAATATGACTGCGAAATTGCTATCGATAAGTACATACTCGTTTTCTTTAGTTCTACTTGTTAATTCAGAGGTAAGAATATATTACGACAGCCAATAACACAGTAACAAGCAATTAGGGATCCGTTCAACTCGGCTCGTGGCCGGAAGCGCGCTCCGCGGTGCGCAACGGTGCGATATGCTACACTTATCCCGATGCGAAACCTTAGTAAACAGCTATTGTTTTTAAATAACTTAAAAAGGAGAGCTTCTCAATGCAATGCTCCGTTTTTGAGAATGCGACGCGACTGCTTTATTTTATTCAAACTACTTAAAAGGTGGTAGATTCCCTTGTTAGTCTCCGAAGGCACTACTGCAACACTTATTTCTAACTGATAACAACGATGTTAAGCGTTGTTATGTTATGTGTAGCTAGTCTCAATTAGCACCACTCCCTCTGTTCCCTCCGATGTTAAAGTCGACTAAGAGATAAATTCCAGAAGATCGACAACAGTATCTTCCTTAGTACCACCCATACCGACTGCAGACACCAACACCATTCTGCCAGACACGGCGACAAAAGTCGCGAAAAGGCCAAAGGGCGGATGGTTAATCGCTGCCGTTAAGAACCCATTATTTTAGTCTCACTAACCAAACCCACTCATATTATACTAGCTGTTTTACCGTCCGTAAAATGTAATGAGTATACTATAAATGACTTACTAACTACTACATAAGTTTATTTCGAGCCCTGGAGCCCAAGGAAAGTAAGAAAGTAAGTGCCGGGGGCTGACCACTGAGTTTCGATTGTGTAGAAATGCCAAAGCAGTTTTTTAATACGAACTTTCCAAATGTTATTACGTTTCGTTAAGGTATACTCATTAAATCGGCACGTTCATTTGACAAGCACAATGACAAATTTGTCAAGCTATATTATGCACAAACTGCTTTTCTTATTGTTGAGGTGTTATCTTTACTTTTACCGAATAGTTACCAAGTATTCTTTTTTAATTTAATTGATATATTAATAAAACCGTAACAATGTCTAAAGATAAAATATCAGAAATGTCTGAGGACCCCAGTTCAGTATCAACTATTTCAAAACTTAGTATAACAGAATCATCATCAAAAGTAAGCAAAGCCACATTTTCGTTTATGGACAAACGACAAACATTCAGTGTGATTGTCGACGGTTTGGATGCTACACCGGAAAATATCGTTGACCCCGATTTTGTTACTATGGAAGATAATTTCACTCACGCAGCTTTCGAGAGCAAACCTCGCGGAAAAAGCGAAATAGCTCTTAAAGCTTCCAAATCGACTCCTAAATCCGCCACAGATACGGGGGTCAAAGTATACGCCACAACTATTTCCCTTGACGACATACATATCGATTACACTTTAAACACAGAGGAAGGCTTCATTCCCGATGGCCTCGACTTAGATATTGCACCTTCCGCGTTTTATCTGCCTATAACTAAGCCAATAATGTCGTATCCTCCAGAAATATTTGTTGTCCTGAAAGAAACTGAGACTTGTTTCTTATTCGAACTGCCGTGTTTCTCTTACGAAAAAGGCAGTCCTGAGGGTAATGTAGTGGAAGAAGAAAATGAGTTTTACCAATACATAACGGTAGGAAAAGGGAGAAATCGAAAAATGGTCGTAGAAGAGACTCAAACAAAAGAATATGTATCTCAAAGTCGACACACGCTTGCGACCAGACCGCAGAAGAAGAATGCCATAGCGTTTGCGTCGATGTGGGACATGCATGACACATACGCGCGCCTTGCTCGAATCAAAGCAGAAGAAAAGCCGGATGAGATGGTTATGTATCAATCAGCAGCACCCGCGGTGCTTAGAAAGAAGAAGAAGGTAACACCTGAATTGGATGAAAGAAGAGGAAAATCATATATAGAAATATGTACCACTTCAGAGTTCCTAGACGCTGTGCTTCTAACTGAGCGAGTTCTAGCTAGTCTAGCATATTCGAAAGCACAGAAGAAATTCCGCGGACTCGTCAGTATTAATCCATTGTCGCTGGATCTAGTATATGTATATTCAATGAAACCCTTGTGGACACTACAGTGCGAAGAAACTACCAATCGACCTATCACTAGCATATCTTTTAACCCAAAAAATAGCAATATATTAGCCGTGGCACATGGCAAATTCACTTACGCCGAGAGGAGTAGTGGACTCATATGTGTATGGTGTACGAAAAATCCATGTAAGCCCGAAAGACTTTACAGATTCCAAGACCCCTTAACTTATGTAGCTTTTTCTGAGAAAAATCCGAATTGGTTAGCATGCGGATTTACAAACGGCGACGTATTAATATTGGATGTCACGTCTTACTCTATCAAGATAATTGCAAAGAGCAAGCGCGATACGAATCCTTGCTTCGAACCGATTTGGGCAATATGTTGGCGTGCAGTCGACAAACACGATCAGTACGTAATGACCACGTGCCAGGATGGCAGAATTAATAGGTTCACGAGTACAAAGACGCATGACTTCATCTGTACGCCAATGATGCGAATATCAACAGTTGAAGGGAAAATGAAAGGCTTGGAAACCGCAAAGCAGTGTTCGAAAGTCGATGTACCGATAACAAGATATCCTGCCGCGCTGTGTATGAAATGGCATCCCACAATAGATCACATGTACCTTGTTGGAACGGACGAAGGTTGCATACACAAATGTTCCACACATTACTTGAACCAACATATCGATGTTTACAGAGCTCACGCGGGGCCCGTGTACAGCATGCAGTACTCGCCATTCCTGAATACATTGCTGGTGTCCTGCGGAGCGGACAATGCGATCCGACTGTGGATGGAAGGCATGGATGACGTCATAATGACGCTAACGTGTCCTGCGGCCGTTTACGATATAGCATTCTGTCCGATAAACTCCACAATATTGATATCCGTTAGTGGCAACGTTCTGTCCATCTGGGATCTTCGTCGGAAGGTTCACATGCCGTGTGCTGAGTACACATTTCCAGGATCAGTGGTGCTAATGTACATAAAGTTCTCAGAGTCAGGTGACAACGTGTTCGTAGGGGATACGATGGGCAGAGTTCACACTTTCCATTTAGAAGACACGCCCTTGCCACCCTATTACCAGATGAAAATGTTGGATGACGCCATCAAGAGGGCGTTATGCACGAGACCGCAATTGTTGAAACAGTTGGATAAATTAAAGAATTCTAAAGATAAGTACGGCGGTTAGATTGTGCCAATATTTTGAAGGTATATATTTTTGTCAGTTGATCGGATTTCCAGGGTATTCATTTTTTTGTTACTAATTTTGCTGTAGTTAATTTCATATCATGTCTAGTATATTAAAATGGGTTAATAAAACCACTTATATGAATATGAATTTATTTAATCTTACCCTATGAGTGTTAAAGTAGAAATCAATAAATAATTATAATATCTACCAAAGATAAATTAGGATATAAAAATGCTATGCATGGAAATCTTAAACTATTGTATTTGGAATGACTAGGACTTGTTTGAGAGCTTCTGAAATTGGTATTCCTTTTTGAGTTCCTTTAAGTTTTCTTCTAGTATCGCCACCTGAAACAATAACAGACCCGTATAATTTTGGGGCAATCACGTGTTTCTCACACGTAGGTACATGTTCAATCTCTGGTCTTGCAGACAGCTAAATAATGATTTCCCGTTCGAATAAACGATTTAATTTCGTCTACCAATTCGCATTTGGCTACTGCGGTAGACTACGGTTTAGACCAGGGGTCGGAAACCCGCGGCTCGCGAGCCACATGCAGCACTTTACATGTAAAGCTGCGGCTCTTTAGTTCCATACACAATTAATAAAGTTAGCATAAACACGCTTTTTATTGTTGACATGAAAAAAATGTGGCTCTTTAAAAACTTTAAGATGTTGTAAATTGGTATTTTTAGCTCTTCCGACTCAAAAGGTTGCTGACCCCTGGTTTAGACCATAGTCTATCACACTGGCCAAATGCGTCTCCTGTCCTGAGAGTGTGAAGAACTCAGATCCTTCACACTCTCAGGACAGGAGACACAGGAGACAGGCGACCATTGCCCAGCAGTCAACACCTAGACGTATTTGTAATCATGGCCATAAACAACTGACAATAAACACCATAAACACATATGGCAACTTAAGGTCCAATAAGGTTGGGAAATAGTATAATATCATTAATAATTCTTAATTTATAATGATTATTCATCATATTTTTCCATTGTGCGCAGTGTAATTCCCCCTCCCCTCCTTCATTATTTTCTCTATGAATACAAATAGGACATTTATATCTTAATTCTAAATGTACCTATTAGGGTCAGCCATAAATTACGTCACACGATAAGGGGGAAGGAATGAAGTGTGACATGGTGTGATATCCTTATCACACCATCCCTACCCTTGGTAGGGATGTATACAAAATTTCGTGACGACACATTTCAAATATATATGTAAGTATAAAAAAGTCATTTTTAATTTAAGAACTGCTGTTTTAATTCAATAATTTCCAAAATGCGACATAACACTAGTAAGGGGGCGGGGCAGTCACAAAAATGTGACCAGCTGTGACAAGAACGGGAGGAGGGGTCAAAAAGTCGGGAAATACCTGTGACGTAATTTATGGGTGGCCCCTTATAATTGAAGGTGGTAGAACTCTTTGTTGTTCGACTGCGGAAGCACCACCATCACACCTATTTCTGCCTAATAATAGCAGTGTATGTGCGCTGTTGTGTCCTGGTCTGAAGAGTGTGGCAAGGGAGACATACTTTTCCGAGGTATTCCATCTTAGTACTTAAGGGTAGCAACGCATATGTGGCTAACCTTAGGTGAGACTTTGATCTTATCTAGGGTTGATTACAGATTATCCATGGGCGGCAGTAGCCTCTTACCATCAGGTGGGCTACATGCTCGTTTGCTACTTTCATACTATAAAATAATTAAAAAATATATACACTTCTATATAAATTATAATACAATAAATAGAAACTCACCTCTTCAAACCGTAACTCCTTCCTCGCATCCTTAATGTACCCTCGGATGATGTTCATCTGCTCCAAGAGTGGATTGTCGTCGTCTCCGTCGTGCGAGTCCACTCTGCTGCTGGTGCCGGCCTCCTCTCGCCTCTCGATCTCCTTCTCCATCCGTTCTCTCTCCAACTGCACTTGTCTCTGCGCTTTCTGGTACCTCTGCTGTCGTATTTCCTCTATCTGCGCTTCGGTTGGTAATTTTCTTAGTGACAATAACTCTTCCTGCAAGTTATTTTTATGGTTATTTTTTATTTTTATAGCACTGATTCAGTAATTTAACCAGAAGAGAAATTTTTTACTGTTAGTAAAGAATACGATAATAAACTGTTATGGCAGTTGGTTTTGTCAAATAGTATTTCTAAGGCAGTGGCGGTCAAATTTATAAATATTATTATTATATTTTGTCATAAAAATGTTTGTTATTTGTTATTAAAATGACAATAAACCACTACATTCTTCCTATGCAAAATGTAGTGCTTTATTGTCACTTTTCTATCTACACAAGCCATGGGACTATTCCCATGGCTTGTGTAGATCGTAATTAAATATTTGTCGGGCGCTGCCTGTGATTAATTTTTATACCAGATACAAAATAATCACAAAAAAAAGAGTTTTTATAATTTTGATATAAAAAGTCAATTTGGCAAAAATCATACTTTTGCCTATTTTCACTAGGGACACGGATATCCTTTGCAAGACGGTAGAACGAGTACAGTTTGACCAGGAAGTTATAAGTTGACAGAATTGAGGAAACAACTTCAGGAGAGCAGAAACCCCACAGCTGCTCTGATGACTGTTACAACCACATGAGGCGACTTAGGGATCAGGCTTCGCCTGCTTTCTTATTTTTTTTTATAGTATGGTAGTAGCAAATGAACATGCAGTGCACCTGATGGCAAGTGGCTACTGTCGCTATGAACGTCTGTAATCAATCCTAAGAAAGATCAAAATCACACCTAAGGTTAGCCATAGATGCATTCCTACCCTGAGGACTAAGATGGAATGCCTCGGAAAAGTTTGTCTCCCTTAACACACCCTTCTGACCAGAACGCAGCAGCGCATTACACTGCTGTTATTAGGCAGAAATAACATCTCGAATAACGTCTCTACGTATAAGAAGATAGCGTGATAGAATGAGCATGGTTCGATAATGGACTATGGATAATAATAGGTAGAATCACTAACTTTAATATAGTGTGCGGCGGCCTGCCGTATCGCGTTCTGCAGGCGCTGCTGGCGGGCCGCCGGGTCGGCGGGCGCGGCCGCGATCTGCTTGCTCAGCAGGTCGATGCCCTCCGCCAGCCGCCCCACCCGCCCGCGCATTGCGTTCACGTCCGCCAGCGTGTACGTCGTTTCGCCCTCGAATAAACTCTGACACATCTGGGGAGTAAAATGTCTGGCACTTACAAATTGTCTATTACCACTATTTTGCTTATGATGCCAATGGACCGGAACACGACTTCAATGGTATAAGCGTATTGGAGACAATATAAATGATTTTAGACGTTTTTTTATGATTTTGCATGCATTCCGTCTTTTGCTAAGTAGTGGATATACGTAAACAAGGTTCTGCCTGAAGCTGATCATAGATGAAATGCATCTTCGGAGTTTTAAAATGGTAGTTTCGTGTTATGTTGTGGGTGCTATGGACACAACACGACAGACAGAACCAGAACTAACAGAAATTTAAATTCATCATTTAGATGTTGAACCTGGTCTGGCAGGAGGTTGAACCTACTGTATGTCAGGCTATGGTGATCATTCTTGTTGTAAAACAAGACATAAAATGATATGTACTTTAACAGTGACAATTTGTCAAGAACATAATTATTCTTATATGAGGAAATCTCAGAATTTTTAGGTTAAAGACACTAATACAACAAATTGAATTGCTTAGTAGAAAACATGAGCTAAAAATTAATTTAACACAATAATATGATTGTGTTATTTTCTAATGCTACCTTCTCATACATAGCGACAGCCGGCGAGGCCTGATCCATTAGACTCCTCATCTGGTCATAAGCAGTCATCAGCGCAGTCTTGGCATTTCTGCTCTCCTGCACTTGTTTCCTCAACTCTATCAAATTGTAGCAATGTTCACACAAACGCAGGCCATTTTTTTCAGTCACTTCTGGAGCAGGTTGAGTGGGTTGAGGCGCTGAAGGATCTACAATTGCTCCTGAAATTAATGTTATATGATTGTGTTCAATTTACTGCAAATAATTGATTTATGTACTTTTAAAACAAATTTGATTAATATACACTTTGCTGAAACAAGTCAGTTAGTCATAAAAGACTCAGTTGGAGTGGTGTCTACTTGCAGACAGCGATATTTAAAACTAGCTGTGCCCCGCGGTTTCACCTGCTATATTTAACACAAAATATTTTTTCAATTTGAACCAGTAGTTCCTGAGATTATCGTGTTCAACCAAACAAACGTGCTGCTTTATAATATTAAGTATAGATAAGTACACATAAATAGAATAGTATCCATCCAGCATGTGTTGATGTTACACAGGCAGAGACTGCTGCCCAACCCGGGTAGTAAAGAAGTGGTACTATTCAAGACTTGGTACAGCATGCACATAACTAAATAAAATGCATTGCCACACCTGAAGATTAAGTTAAAATAATGTATTATGTCGCATCTTTTTTGCAAATTACTACAGACACACAAAAGTTTCATCTCTTTTACATGTATGGATTGACTTAGACAAGTTTTTCCAAACTTAATTTTACTGAAACTTCCTTTACAATTTATATATTGTATCTGAATAAAGTGTGACCTTTGTAAAAGTATAAATATGAAGCATGTTACTTACTAGCAATATTTAAATCTAGGAACACAGAACAGTCATGGCAGAGTAGGGAGCCACAGAGACGGCAGTGATGTTTTCTTCTAGTTAAGTTAAAAGGTTTAGCGCAATTAGGGCACAGCTTCACTGAGGATCCATCCAGCCAGGGCACTACCTGAAAATTACAATAAACACTAAAATTATTATTGAATTAGTACAAAAACATTTGTTTTAATTTCCTGTAGCTATTAGTGTCCAACCGATGATTAGGCTTAGACCATATTCACTTTTGGCGAAACCTTTGGCTTTTTACTGGCATTTGAGCAAAGCCGAAGGTTCTATCAAGCGCCTAAATTGAATATACTATAATGAATACACAATACTGCGAACAAGGTGGTGAAGCATATGGTTAACCAAAAATTCTATTGTGGTCTTGCATCACCAGTTGTGTAGAGAAATTCACATTATTTAAACTGTTATTATTTTAGAGAAGTAGCAAATAAATTTTCATCAGCTCAAAACTTATTTATATCCAATCAACATACATCTTTATCTGCGAAAATAAAAATTGTTTAAAAATAGATCAGTTTTATCCAATTTAGAACTAAATTTCTAACAGTTATTGGATCTTTGGCTTCGGCTTCGGCCGAAGGTTGGCCATAACCAATCAATCGGCTATCAACCTTCTATATAATTGACCTTCTATATAATCGACCTTCGGTAGGACACTAGTTGCTATAAATAAATTGTTTGAGTTAGAATTAATTGAAATTTTTATATTACTCTCCTGAGAATTATACAGATATATCTCCAATCAGATAATTGTAATGATGACCATGTCTTCATTTCAGACCTGTCTGCAATAAATGTCTATGTGAGCTCCTTTCTTTAAGACTGTGGTTGCTGGCTCACTTCCTGATATGAGGCGACCATCTCAGTCCTCGGGAGAACCAATGCATCTGTGATCCACTTCAAATAAAGTCCCTGGTCTCTATGAAGTTGCTTTCAGATGTCCATGAGTCGCAGTAACCACTTACGAGGTGGATTGCATGCTCGTTTGCTACTTAAATCTGATAAACAAAACAAGACTTGTAAATTCTATTCTATATGGCCAGGAATATCTTAGTTTCATAAATAAAAACCAATCAATAGGAATTAATCATATACAGCTCATAATTTATGTAATCAGATTACATACATGCAGCGCACGTAAACAAACAATACAAAATTACTCACTTCCTGCTCATGTTGTTTTCTCTGGTTTGGTTCTGTGGGCATATTGCTAACCAACTTGTCCAGTCTTATTAATAACTTATTCGTCTCAGTTGCATACCTCTCTAGCCTGGCGGACCTCACGCCTTTGAAATAATCAGTGGAACTACGCGATACACCCACCGATTGTTCCTCGTAAGGATAATATTCCTGATTACCAAACTTAACAGGACGGTCTATCGTATCTTCTTCATCCGTGTTGAGTATAATCTTCTTCGCTATCCCGAAAATATCCTTCAGTGATCGCAGTACATCCTGCTCCTCTTGGTGAAGACTTTCGAAGTGGTTCGTCAACTGTGTCGCAGACTTTAGATCCGCCTTACATATCGGGCAAAGAAAACCTTCTAATATCGCCTCCTCGTTTGCTGCAGCCATATTTGTGTACAGTATTACGAAAACATTCTGAATTAAGTTATAGGATTATAGGAAGTTTATCATGGTACAGAAATACCAAAATTTTAACAAAATAAAAGTCCTTCCCACTTTGGATTCTGACAGGTCAAACGTCAAATCAAACGTGACACAACACAACTGACATGACAATAATTATTGCCATAATACTTACTATAAATGGATAAAAAATATTTCCATATTGTTATTATGTTATTTATATTTAAATTGTGAACATGATTAGACTGTCTATAAAATATTTTTAAGGGCAAATTATTTAATTTTATTTTTTGTACTGTATTGTAAGTAATCCGACAACAAGTTCGGTTATAGTCGTCCCTGTAGTTTTGGGATTAGAATAGGATATCCCCTGCCTGTCGTAAGAGGCGACTAAAAGGGGGCTTCCAGGTTTGCGGGCGGCAAGAGTGAGGGAGCTCGAACCGTCCATCCAGGTGACCTCAGGAAGGACGGCGGTATATTTGGTCGTACCGTCGTGATGACCAGTCGGTGCGGTGGGCCCAGCCGCTCATCTGGGTGGAGCCCGATGGGGCAACACGCGCTCAGAGGACTCCGGTTTCTTTGGAGATCCCAGAGTCGCAGCGCCGAGGGCGGCCACCTTTGGGGGTAAAAAATCCACCTAACCTGGCGATGTTCCCGGCTTCGGGTACCTTTTA
>MOOZ01045295.1:395481-405675 GCA_002930495.1 Cecropterus lyciades | reverse complement strand
CGCCACGCGAGCGCATGTCCTCGTTTCCAATTTTGACGTATCGAAATTTGAAGTCGCGCGTAGTTGTGTTTTAGTTGTTTCCTCCCGATAACTGCAAGTTTTGGATATTTAACCCCCTGCTCCCGCTGCCGGTGTACGTTTGCAGTGAGAGGTCGTTGCGCTAGAAATCAGCCCCTCGGGAAAGCCATCGACAGACGGTTGACGTATAAGGTAAGTAATTAAAAGCGAATTTTTCTCACTATGGATATGAAGGCTAGACTGTTCTACGCCTAGTTGGGTGACACGTAGGCTAAGTCCATTGAACAAAAAATACGACAGTGGGTAGTGTTGTAGGTGGGGTGCCCACGTAGTTTCAAATATGGTACACATAGTACGGCATCAAGTCTTCTTCGATATCGGGCACGTTTTATATGGGTGAATATGTATAGATTACTGTAGGTGTCAGTAGGCAGGACTTTCACAAATGCTCCGGTAATTATGCTATTGTTGCTTAACAGGTCTCATTTGAAATGTGACTTTGATTTGTTACGAAATTGATAATTATTTCATAAAATAGTGTATGAATTAGCTGTGCTAAGTTATAAAAATAATGGCAGCAAACAAAACAGTTAATTAAGGAATAGTTTTGCCGTTCGTTCGAGTCCGACCATTAGTAATGCCGACTCCATCTCTACCTTAAATAACAGCAGCACTTCTGTTATTTGTGCCCAGTAGGCTGGATATTAACCCTTAAAACTGATTACTTTAATCAGGTACCAGGTATTAGTACCCAAAGAACCTATCATCAGCTTACATTTGTCCAGAGGTGTGCGTTATTGCCCTATCGCTTCCATTTATGAAATATATAGGCAGTCATAGATCGACGATATTCCATAAGCTTTGGTTACTAACATTGTGACCTGCTAACTGTTAATATTAGTGTAAATAAACGTATTATGA
Organism: Cecropterus lyciades; assembly: GCA_002930495.1. Classification (NCBI taxonomy): domain Eukaryota; kingdom Metazoa; phylum Arthropoda; class Insecta; order Lepidoptera; family Hesperiidae; genus Cecropterus; species Cecropterus lyciades. Next base: position 404,736 of record MOOZ01045295.1, on the reverse strand, counting down.
AACAGGAGATAACTTAAATGATAAATATGTGTGGTCTAAAGTAGGTTCAGCACCACATAACCCATTAAAGCAAGACAATTAGTGGTTAAGGGTTCTTAAAAGAAAAGATTTGATCTGGAGATTATTTTGTTGCTTCTTTTCCATAAAAGGCGTTTCCTTTTCAAGCGGTGGTTTTATGACTTCCAAAAAGAGTTCTATAAGGAATCTATTTTTAATAAAATATTTTAATTTGATTTGAGTAAATTATCGATTATCTAGTATCGAAATTTGGACGGTACTATATGTATATAAGCATGGTTACACATCTACGTCTACACTGATGTACACAATTGTTTTAACAATTAAAATTTCAGTTTATAATTTCAAAATAAATTCAATTTCTTAACCTGACGCTTGCTTTATATTACAATCACTACATCAAAGATTCTTTATATTTATAAATGTTTCTGAAGTGTTCCGCTATCAAGTCGATAGGGTTTTTGGACTTTGCTTGACTTTGCTTAATGGAACCGATTCGGTTGAGACTTTCACGAAACGATAGATAATTTATAGGGAGTAATAAATGTTACTTTTATATCTCGAAAATATGGGTAGATTCTATGTAAAAGGCGAAAAGCGAAAGGCGAATAAAGTTGGGCGAGGAAGCTCATTTAATAACACGATAATACAACACTTAACTAGGCGCCGGTGTACAATGGACACTTGGCGCTAACGGAACTCTACCTGGACCTCGCAGTTTTTCACAATGAGCGTCGCAAGCCGACGGTGTCACATTGAAATTGATGGCGCCCCTATTGTTTGCCAGAGATACGTATCGCCCAAACGGCCGTTTTATTTGACGCACTTTAGATACGACGGAAAGAAAACACTTTACTGCCATTAATGTTTTAATCACAGGTACCGAACCAAACCCTTATCGCCACAGAAAGTCGTATGTCCTATTCAAATGTATTAAAATGCGTGTGATAAATAAATTTTATCTATACATCTATACATATAAATAAAATTGAAGTGTCTGTTTGTAATATCAAAATACCAGCTTTTTATCAAATACATATGGAAGTATATACGATACTGATACTGATACATTTTTTTGTCTGTCTGTCTGTTTGTTCTGGGTAATCACTGAAACCACCGATTTTGACGGGACTTTCACTGTTAGATAGCTAATGTTATAAGGCGTAACTTAGGCTTCTTTTGTTTTAGAAAATATAATTAGGGTTTCGTTCAAAAATGTTAAACCTAAGAAACAGCGCACGCTCTACGCGCATGCAGTCACCGTCACTGCTGCTAATGTCAGTTGCTATCAGTCCTCCTAAAACAATGCTATAATATTATGTATGTATGTAACCAAGTCAAGTTACATTTTTTAATCGCGGGTGTAAACGCAGGGCTCAGCTTGTATAGACAGAAAATATTTGAACTCACTATTAACCTTTGACCGTACGACTGACTGACTTTTATTGCTCGATCAAATTTCGAAACAGCAGGTCAGAGAAAAAAAATAACAAATTTCTTCACGTAAACGAAAGAAATTCGATCTCACGTCAGCTTTCTTAGTAAATTAAGCAGCTACCTCGCGTTAAATCGTAAACTCGACGCACGTCCGGCTATGGGGTTAATAAAACTGCCATTCATCATGGCGGGCCACCGGCGGATATTAAATTGACACGCCTCACTCGAACGCACCATCTCATTCCATTACTACGATATTACTGTGTTACGTTAACTACAATGATAGCTTTTTACCATCGTTTGCTGTGGCGCGCGATTGCAAGAAATTTACGCTCCGACATGAGGAATCTCATCTCGGTCCGCGGTCAGTTCCTGGTTCTCTATAGGGTTTTTGCGGTTTCATGTCGATTTTAATGTCTCTAGCCCTTTATGTGCGTGTTTTTATGCTAACTTAATATCCACGTTCGAATAAAGGACATTTTATGAACTATCGTAAGTAGCTAGAGAGATTACCACACGATTTGCATCAGGCCAATGAAGTATTTTTTCTACAGTCCAGTATCAGCATTACCCAGTACCCATACATAGACCCAAAATAGATTAATTAGAGATGTCTATAGCATAGACAAAAGTGTTCTTCTTTGCTACTTTATTATTACAAAAAACGTAAAGGAATATAAATAAGTCCTCAGGAATAGGATCTGGGACTTTTTAAATAGTGCTCCTCTCCTGCTTAGATTTGTTAGCAAGTGACCATTGTCTACAGTAACCACTCACCACTAGGCGGACTTCACACCCATACAATTTAAAAAATGAGAGTATAAGTATTGCATGTAACAGAAATCCTTACTCATAACAGGTGATCCGTGAAGGTATTCGACTCCATTCAACGCAGGCTGATAACGATCGGTATCGGTAAATCGGCTCGCATATAGATGAGCGATTAATCATTACGAAGGCAAGCTCGAGTGTTATCGAATGCGTTAATAGCTGGCCGGTTCGGTTAAGTGGCGGAAAGTGTGTTATCTCCATTATTGTGCGATAATTATTGTCAACTTAATGGGAAACCTTTTATTGTTATGTCGGAGATTAGAATAGAACACCAATAACGGTTCGATAGTGTATCTAGAATTTAAAAATATTATTATAGTAGTATTATCTATAATTTTGGTTGGTATTTGCTACAGGCAACCAAAATTACACGTAGTTCAAGAACTTGTTTTTCCCTTTTTGGGATAATTGTTTAAGTGTTATATTTAAATATTATATAGCACTATGTCACTGACTCGATCGGACTAAGAAAAAATATTACTTTTAAAACTGCTTATTAGTCACAGCATAAAATAAAAACAAAACTCCGAATTCTCACAGTGTTTCCAAAAACAAATCGCAAACATTAAGCATTTCCTGTTTCCGTCATAAATTAAAAAATACAGGCAATGACCTTCAAAAGTTGAATATTATTCACGCTTATGATACCTGCTTATGCATATGTGCTTCACACTAAGATACTCTTAAAGTGATGTATTAAATCTTGAGATGGAACCGTTTGTGGTTCGATAATCGAGGCACCACTTCGACACCTATTTCTGCCTAATAACAGCAGTGTTATGCGCCGCTGTGTTTTTGTCTGTGAGTATTATGGTAAGGGACATACTTATCCAAGGCGTTCCAAATTTGTCCTCAGGGATAGCAACGTATCTGTAGCCAACCACAGGTAAGACTGATTTTAAATGGTCTACAAACGTCCATGGGGGCGATGGATACTTACCATCAGGTGGACTGCTGGTACATGCTCTTTTGCTACTTCTAGCTTACACAAGAAAATCTACGCAATTATACTGCTTAGGCAAAATTCGCGGGTTAATTAAAATTCCTCAGATAAAGAAACAGGTCGGGTTCAGTGTGGCCACATGTTATTGGCCTATTATTTTCATAGCCTTACAACATGATTTCTTGTTGTGTGTAATGTACACGCATAGAAAAGTTCACTATAGTACCGACAATACAGTACAGACATAAACTTTTGACGCTTAGTTGACCGGGGTTCGAATCCAGGGCCTTCTGCTTGTCAAGCAGTCTTAAGTGCTCTCTTTATCTCTTGCTCTTGTACGCTTGCGCTTTGATTCTATCTAATAAAAAATAAAACGAAATGTGATTTTTTCGTCCCGTTCGAAACTTTTGCATGAATTACATCTTAGTAAATTGATAGCTGGCGGTTTTTTCGGCGACGAATATGAAGTTTTGGATTTTTTTGCAACCTCAATTATAACTGGTTGCTTAATGAAACATAATACATTCAAAAAGACCAGTAGGCAGGAAACACGCAATCGCACGCACAACACATTACTTACGCGTGATTTTAGCAATTAACGCTGACGTACCACAAGTTGCAAAAACATGATTTTAGGGTTCCGTACCCAAAAGGTACAAATAGGAAATTTTCACAAGTGAAGTATTTCTGTTGGCGCTATAAGTAAAATATACTAAAAACAGAATAAAATAAATAACTTTTTAAGGGAGGGCTCCCATAAAACAAACGTGATTTTTATGCTCGATATTAATAACGGCAACAGGTAGACGCTTGAAATATGCACAGAATATTAAGTAATATATTCACTTTAAAAATACATAATTAAATTAAAATAAAATTTTATACATATATACAACAAACGTGTTTTTTGCCGTTTTTAAAGATTAACTTAATCGTACGGAGATTTAAATTAACAGGACAGAACCCTTTGTGCGTAGTCCGACTCGCATTTGGCAGTTTTTTTGTATATTTAGTGTAGGTACATTATGTAAGTTAGTTCGGCAAAGTGTAAATAACATTTGCGATCTAATATAAAATTTGGGCGATGAAAACTGTGAGTTTCGAAAATTACCGCATCCTTAAAACTCAACACACCGCAACACATCAGCGCTTAACAGCTGTTATTAGTCAGAAAGAGATGTGGCGTCCTAAATCGAACTACAGAATCTACCACTAACTGCAACAAAATATATAATACTTGAAAGTGGTAGAACTATTAGTGGTTCGACTCCGGAAGAACTACCGCTACTCCTATTTCTGCCTCATACCAGCAGTATTATGCACTGTTGTGTTCTGGTGTGATGGGCTCGGTAAGGAAGACATACTTATCCGAGGCATTCCATCTTAGTCCTCAGGAGTAGCAACGCATCTGTGGCTAATCTTAGGTGAAACCTTGATCTTACCTTGGGTTGACTACAGATGTTCATGGGCGGCAGTAACCACTTACCATCAAAGGAGTTGCATGCTCGTTTGCTGCTTCCATACTATATAAAAAAAACTTAAGCATCGGCTCATTTAGTATATTCCTACGAGGGCAGTGACATATCATCGGTTGCAATATTTTTTCTTATGCTTTTAATTTAATTAACTAGTTCGGAACACGACCTACAACCACTACGACGCAGCTGTGTTAATTTCCAGATAGTACTTTTTTCCTAAAGTATTTTCTCATTTCCACCGAGCATTCATCTCGCGATATTGCGTTACAGTCTATCGGCCGTCCTGGGGCCGCAGTGTCCGACGGATATTAAATCGACACGCCCTCATTTCTTGCTCGGCCATTATACCCTCTCATTTGTGCTCTTTCCTTCCAGCTGCGAAATGTTTGAACAGTAGCGCTGTTATTTGAAATGAAATGAAATGTCTTTATTTTGCATAGGCCTACGGGGGCACTTACAAATTGTCATTTACAATATTTTTTCTTACACTACCCAACTGAGAAGATCCGGCAAGAAACTCAGCGGGTTTGTCTTTTTTTCTTTGGAATACTTTTTTTTTAACCATCTAGTTTATTACATGGGCAATAAAAGCTAGCTAAAGTATGTTGCCTTACAATTGACTAAACAGAGATTTGTTTAGCAAGATACCCTACACTTTGACAATTAACCATTGAAATATATATTATTGATCAGTCCCAAGCTGCCTTGTCTTCTATGTATTCAGAAATTTTGTAATATGCTTTGCGGCAAAGTTTGGTCTTAATCAATGCTTTGAATTTACTTATTGACAATTGGTAAAACACATCAAAGAACCACTAAGCCCCTCTACGAATATGTATTCGCAATCAGTGTTTTTATGTATGTAAATAAGTAAGAATTTCTTCGATACGGTTACTTTTTACCCTTTGATTGATAGCTTAGCGTTAATGTCTTTACATATATTATATGTATTACGTACATTGTTTGTATCATCTTTAGCGTCTTCGATAAAGTAAAAACTGAACTTTGAATGTAAAAACCAATTCTGTTATCTAACGACTCTATGAAGCATATAACATCATGTAAATTTCCTTTAATTATCAACAAATAGGTAAGTTCAATTTTATTTGTTTTGCGTCAAAAATCTACCGTAGATGGCATCGCGACAATTCAAGACCAAATTGCACGTCACATTATGAACTAAACAATAGGTTTTTTCTTTGTATCGTTCTTTCTATTCCACTTGGCCCTTGAACAGTGCAACTGCGAATACGGTATTCATTATGCTCGATTCACACGGTAAGAGTAATTTTCGTTCCATTTTAACTCAATTTAAGCCAATTGACCGCCTGTGAAACAACACCATCGTTGGTAAGCTAAACTGCAAACATTTGTGTTCTTTTTATGTAAATTAAAAATAACGGTCCCTGCAAACGTACGTTAGGTATTACTGGACTAAGAAGTGTTTTCTAAATTCTCAGTAGAACCAACCGACTATTATTTATTCCAAGCTTGTAGCTTAACACGTAATGCTCGAACTCATAGACCATAGTATTTGAGGCTTGAAGTTAACGGTTTTATATTAATTGTATCAATTTTTTAGACTTATTTTCAACATTCGGCCCAAATTTCTGATAAACGCGATGACATAATTCTTTCATTAGCCTGTCAGTTTGAAATGTTTCCACTCACCCACCTGATAAATTGCTGTTTAATTTCGTGTTCCAATTTCATGTACGTACCTATGTAATTATATCTTCGAAGGTTTAATCATGTATAAATCGGAGTTTCGAGACAAATCAACATTATATATTTAAACCGAAATGATACTCACTTTTGTCTAATCATCGCAGAGCCTAAACTACTAAAGCTAGGACCATGCAATTTAGACTATGTTCTTTTAGACTATTTAAACTTACACTGAGAAAGGTATATAGGTAGGTAAATAGGTAAGGTTCAAAAGAAAGTAATATTTTTTCACATTTGCATGTCCGACTTAAGAAGAGTGTGTGTCTGCAATTCACACACTAGCCTTAGCCTACGAGGGATTGAAATGGATATAGAGTATCAGGTGTATTATGATCAATGCAAGGTTTATTATCTTTACCAAGCTCAAAATTATTTAATATTTTAATGAAAAAGGTTATACTCCATGTATTATATCCCTCCTAATATTATAAATGTGAATTTAAGTTTTGTTTGTTACGCTTTCACTCCAAAACTACTCAACCGAATATCATGAAACTTAGTACACATATTCTTACGGGTATTAGAAAAAACATAGGATACATTTTATTTAAAAAATATTTTGGTAGACAAGATAATTTGTCAAAATAATTGAAAACGCGAGCGAAGCCGCGGTTAAGAGCTAGTATAAATATAAAATACGGTGTAATGTATTTTATGTCATTCTCTCGCCGATTAATCCTATACATCTATGTGTTTCTTTCTTTATCGGGACGCATTTTCGTTTCATTGAGTTTCAAATCACAACGATTACAAAATAAAAGTAGTTTCATTTCAAAAGGTATTAAAAGTTTGTATTATAATGTGCGATAAACAACTAGTAAAAAATTGTAGTGGTTTGAATCCTTTGACAATATCACCTTCAACTTCAATAATTATAATGTTGAGTATAGTATATGTAACAGTTAGTTTACTGTTTTAATTACTACCTGTTGGTCATGGGATCATTTATTACGATGGTAGTTGGACTAGCTATATCCGCTGCTATAATTTTAAACACATCGATTTCCTTTCATACCACCTACATTACCATGATTACGCGTCTACGATGTTATACATCAATGCAATATATGACTTTAGATTAGTAGTATCGCGGAATTGATACATTTTAATATGTTTCATTTTGCCGATATTTTGTCTCAGTTACATCGAAAAAAAAAATAAAAAGCACTTATCGGGAGTAACCGTAACATATTAAAAAATATATCAATTCACTGTATATAAATTTAAAAACAATATAACTAGGTACTGAATACTATTTGTACAGTAGAATTCAGTACCTAGTTATATTGTTTTTAAATTTATACTAACAAAAAGATTCATTAAATAAATCGTTAGCTTCATTCGTACTATGTAGTAACTAAACGTCTCTATATGAAAAGAAAAATCCAAGAAAATGGAAACTATCCTACTATTAGAATGACGTAGGGAAAAGCCATTACATTGCTCGCGTGTATAGGTTGTTTAATGATATTAAAGTATGATTCTAAAAACATTATTTAAAAACTCATAGAGGATTATTAACCGTCATTAACTTTTCTAAAAACCATTGTCTTTGCCAGTGTTCCCATAATTGTGTCTGAGGTGACTAAGGCTGATCTTTCAGAACAGTTACGATCTATTGTTTGTGAAAAATGAAATAAAGCACTTTCTTACAAAGGTTTTAACGCGATGATCTCTTTGCACTCCGCCAATTTCTTTGTTGCCAATTCCCACGAGTATTCGCTTCTGGCTTTAATTTATTTTTAATTTTGAGGTCTACCTCAAGATCTTCATTACGATTACACTGAGCATTATATGTTGCGTTTTAACCATTTCTGTTTTTAACTAATTTATGTAGTAGGTACATTGACTTGCTTGATAGTCTTGATACAATACAATAACGTTCCTAATATTTATTTAACGTAGTAAGGTACAACTTGCCAAGTAATTGCAGTAAGTATTTACGTTTTTCTTCTTTATGTTCTGTTTTTACACTGTTTGAAAAGACTCGTTCGTGGCTTCTACTTCATTTATCTTTCAATCAATACGAATGGAAACTTCTATGCACTTTCGCATGCGTGGTGCGCCGTGTGGGTTAGAAATATTGCTCCATTCTATAGCTCTTTCGAGCTTCAATGGATGTAAGTGCATAAAATAAATGTACGGTATATGCGATATAATTTTATGTATGTATGATGTATGTGGCCTCTTTTAGCGAATGCCCCGGTAAAAGAACCTGTGAGAGCGTTTCTCACGAGGCTCCGGCGACCTGGCGGACGGAACCCCGCTGTTTCGATTGACTCTTACAACCAATTAATTGCATTTCGACTTCGTTAAGAGTTTCTTCATACGAAATAAAACTTCTTTTTATTTGAACCCCTTTGTCTTGCATTTTCGATACATGCTCGCATCGATTACTGTTTGTTCAAAAAATTAGACGACACACAACATATTTCTTGCCGAGTTAATATTGCGTTAATCGGGACTCCTGGTGAGCGAAGAACATAGGTATGTGTGTACTATACTTAACTCTCTCGTTTTATGAAAATTTAATATTGGACCCAGAAAACAAACTCTAGATAGACAATGCATTTATGTTACCATGACGCACACATCCCTAATGCTACGAACTACAGGCTTTGTGTTACAATCATCGTACATGAATATACCCTATTATTATCATTTGAAGGTGGTAGAACTCTGTGTGGTTCGACTCCGGAAGCACCACCGCCACACCTATTTCTGCCTAATGAAATGAAATGAAATGAAATTAATGAGTGTGGGAGGGGAGACATACTTTTCCGAAGCATTCCATGTTAGTCCTCAGGGGTAGCAACGCAT
>MOOZ01045295.1:359827-374667 GCA_002930495.1 Cecropterus lyciades | reverse complement strand
ATTTAACAACAAATGAAGCCAAATGACGAAAGGAAAAAAATATAAAACAGTTTTCTTTATCGATATGAAAAGCAAATATCGGTTATATATCAGTTTCCTATATCGATATGAAGAACAGATGTTGGCTATATATCCCCCGGACATTTTTAACACTTATTACTATCAAGCAAATTTTTCGAGAATAGTTTCATTTCGTCGAGACGCCCAACTTCTTTCCCGACAACGATTCTCGATTGTGGTAGCTAAAGAAGGTAGCAGAAAATTTTACGAAACTCAAAAATTTATTCCTAACCGGTTCTTTTTTGGTAAATATTAAGATATTTATGTAAGTTTACAAAATTTATGGTTTTAACAGTCCCCTCTTTTTAACATGTGTCAAAAACGAGATCATGAAAATTGATTATTAACCAGCTCAATTTTTGTCTATTGCTTACATAATATTTTTAAAATTTAACAGCCTCATTGTCCTACAAATCACGTGGTACGTTGTCCCAGTCCTACGACCGACGAATGACGACTACGACGAACATCGATTCTCTGTCACACCTAATTGCCTTCGCACGTCGCAAGGATTGCTGTCACGAGAACATGTGTTGTCGCGTAGGGATTTTGCAGTGTACTTATTGTCAATAAAATAGTCTGAGTTATCTATCTATATATTATATGACGACACAGTAATCGATATGTCTTAAATCTGTGAGTCGATACATAAATCTGTGAGTCGATGTTTAGAATGAAAGGTGGTAGAACTCTTTGTGGTTCGACTCCGGAAGCTCCACCGCCACACCTATTTCTGCCTAATAACAGCAGGGTTATGCGTTGCTGTGTTCTGGTCTGAAGGGTGTGGTAAGGGAGACACACTTCAGGGCATTCCATCTTAGTCCTCAGAGGTAGCAACGCATCTGTGGCTAACGTTGGGTGAGACTTTAATCTCACCTAGGGTTGATTACAGGTGTCCATGGGCGGCAGTAGCCACTTACCATCAGTTGGGCTGCATGTTCGTTTGTAGAATCATATGCGCTTCCATACTGTAAAAAATGAAAATTTTAAAGAAGTCCTCAAAATAGTAAAAAATCGATACATCTGATGAAACGACATACGTTTTGGCAGCGTGTAAGTTGATTTGTTTTATGTATCTTTAAGACGAGAACTTTTAAAAGTTTTTGAAAAAATCATTATTAAGTTAGCAAGGTGGTAAACTAGTGTGTTTCGGTCGGAGCTGTACCATTACTATACCTAATTCTAGCGTAAAGCAGTTTTGCGTTTCAATGGTAGGGTGTAAAAGTCGATTGACTTATGTACATATAAGGCGAGCATCTTAGTCCTCACCAGTGGCAATGTGGACTTCAATCTATATATGGTCAGTGACAGAACTAATGTTATGTGAGCGGCACTGGCCACTACCATGATCGCTTACTACTTCTATGAGTAATATAAAAAACTAAGACGTTAATAAATAAATATTAATGTATATTATATAAATATTAATGTATATTGACCTTACTAAAACTTCTTATAACAATAGGGTCGGTAGGTTAGCCACAAGGCCCACTTCATTCAATTACGTAGAGAGGTGGTTCTATCTATACGTAGTATGACACTTATCACTCACTTGGCCCTCTATCCCACTTTATCGTCTCTCATACTTTATCGTATTAGTAATTAATAAAAATCATTTTCTTTTAATAATTGTTTAAAGGAGAAAGATGTTTTCACCCCTGAGGACTAAGTTGGAATGTCTAGGATAAATATGTCTCCCATACCACACCCTATTGACCAGAACATAACAGCGCATAACTCTGCTGTTATTTGGCAGAAATAAATGTAGTTGTAGTGTTTCCGTAGTCGAACCACAAAGAGGTCTACCACCTAATACTACCAGTTTGGACAAAATCATCATTTTTTTTAATTTCATTTTTATTTACACCTCTTGTCATCGTTGTTACGAAAGACTATTTTAAATCTAAACATTTTTAACAATCATAGCATGACACTAGGCATCTCTACCGTGAGAGCTGCAATCACATACAAAGTCAAAACTATATAAAATCAGAACAGAAGCCAAAATTAGGTAATATATATGTGCAAACACTAAACCCTTTTGCGCGATTTGATGACCATTGCGCGAAGCGGGATATCAACTTAACTTACATTGTATGTGCCATGTCAGCAATTTCGACGTACGCTTAATTGCAAACCGAACTGGCGAGTGTGCGTGGGAACGCATGATGCGCTGCGACACGACTGCAACCCGTTACCCGAGAGCCACAAAACAAGCGTCAATCGTTTTGTGCTGCAAGCGTCACCATTGAGCAAATCTTCCTTACACTAACACAAATAGGGTTTGCACCGAAATTTCGTGACCTTATAGAAACGGTCATGAATATTTGTGTTTAACGCTGACGCTTGCAGCGCTAAACCAAAAGGTCTTGAGTTACCTTGGGACCCGAAACATTTGCTTCAAGCGTCAATCGCTCTGCGCTGCGAGCGTCGACCGTGAGCGGATTTCTTTACAATATGCACCGAAATTCAGCGAAAAATTTCGTGGTCTTTTAAAAACAGACACATAGATTATTTTTAACGCTCAACGCTAACGCTTACAGCGTTAGCCGAAAAACGCTTGAAGTTACCCGAGGGCCACGAAACATCCGCTTCAAGCACCAAACTAACCGCTCCAATCGTCAGCATTGTGCTTAAAAACAAATGTACATGTTTGTTCTTAAAAGTTAAGGAAATTTCACTGCAAAATGTAGTGGAAATTGTGAAAATTTGCTTAACGCTGGCGCTTGCTGCTTCGAATTAATGTTTCGTGGCCATACAGTTGGTGCAGACGCAGCTCGACGGGGTGGAGATACGAGCTTCCGCGGCGCGTGGGAATACGCAACTTGTCCAATAACGAATGCGTGAAAACCCAATTTTCACTATTCAATTGATTAACACGTACTCCTACATCTCTCTGGTTCTGGCGAGAGCTTGTTCCTTCACTTTTATACATAGTATTCCACTTTATTTAAACATTATGTACTATATTTATGGACACGTAAATGTACAATATATGTAATAGATTGCAGACGTAATCATACAACAAACGTAATTTTAAATATTCCGCTCTTATTCTTTAAAAGTTGAAATTAATGTTGGCAAAAAGTTCTACCTACTCCTCCAAATAGTTGCACAAAAATATCAAAATCTTCCACGTACACCGATGCCCTCGGCTTTTTTGCGACATATTGACGGGCGAGACGTATCTTGGATATCAATATTGTTAGTGTCTAGTTTATTTATATATTACATTACTTTATGTACGTAAACGCAATATCTCAACGAGAATAATGATTGAGCAAGACTTTTACAATGTGGATAGACGACTAACAGTGAGGAGTTCACACGAGCCAATTAACAGAACAAAAAGGGAATCGTCAAGTTTTCACACGACTACGCAATTCGACGGAAGCGAGTTGCAAAAAGACTTAGTTCTCGTGCATAGACAACGAAATTGCGAGCGGCACTTATCATGTGTGAATTCAACGCTCTACTTCCAACTGCAGCATAACCGTTACTCGAGCCGGTCTGATGAGACTTCGCAGCAAATTTGTTTTCTTATCTTCACTCCGCGCACTGAATATTGCAGTGCGGTGTTAGTCATTCCAATACAGTAGTATGTTAATTTACACCGGCAGCTACGGGCATCGGAAGAGTAAATTGTCGGCTAAAATCGCTGTAGTTAAAAGGGTCTTATGAGTTGGCCACCCAAGCCGGTTTCGCCCAGACTTTCCGCAGATAAAATTGAAATCCAATTAGCCTTATACATAACCGCTAAATAATTCTGACATTAAAGTAACTTTGTGTTTTACGCTATTATGGATAAGCGCATTCAATTGTGACATTTAAAAGATGCTAGTGAACTCATTTAGAATGTCTCATCAATAAATTCACATAGAGGATTCATTTAAATTTCATATAATCCCAAAGACCACATATACAAAACTGATGCTGGTCAAAAAACTCAGAAAATATCTCGAAGGCAAGTAAAATTAAATGCCAGTCGAAGTTAGATCCTTGGAACGATATCCGTCAAGTCGCGGACCTCAAACCGCCCATTGAGATAAAGATTTATCCAGGAATGTGGAAGCGCGGACGGACCATCAGCCCCGGTACCTGTCGTTTTGTTGCTCTCATAACTGACTAACATGTTTTGGTATTCGTCGAATAGTATTAAATTATTCAATGATAACATACATTGTCGATCGTACAGTTGAAATCTCTATCATTAACATCATCAGTCATTTAAAATAAAAATATGAAAATGTAAGTGCTGTTTACAGTTTTGTAAGTGCTTCTTCAATTAAGTAAGTAAGGTTTTAATTATTTAATTCGAAAATTTATACGAAAATAAGGAATCAACGATATTAAGGGTTTACAATTATTACTAGAATTAAAAAAATCCTCCAGGTTCAAAAATAAAAATTATGCCCATTATAGAACGTATTGTTGTAGTTTCCCACTGAAAGAATTAAATTACTAAAATATAATAGGGCCGTGTTGCGATCTGCGTTTTTTTGTTCTATTGTCCTGTATACAGCCGCAAGTTCTCACGTCGATACGATTCTATTCCGAAATTAATAATGTCGTTCCAAATGCCTGACTATCTGTGTGAATTGAGAGGAAACAATAATACGAGGCGGAAATCCTTAGAGATGACCTCTGACATTTGGCAAGAATCGTGGTCAATGGCAACCGCTCCTTTATTATTAACTTCAATGTCTGTAAGTTACATATATAGTTTGTAAGTATGTATGTGTAGATAGTTGTTTTTCGTTACACCGATACAGGAAGTGCGTGCGAGTATTCGATTCGTTGATATCATAATCGGCAGTACTTCACTTGTCGTGACCTTTAATACGCACTTTCGTCATGCCAAAATTATTGCTTTAAGGTCGTTAACGGTATGCCTGTGCATTAAATGGAAAACTTTCCGTTGGATAATGATTTGCTATGAATTACTGTGGGCAAATGAGGGAACTAAGAAAAGAAAGACCTCTCCCTCCTAAAATTTAAAATACTTAAGTCCATCCGTAACTTTAGAAGGCGGCGAAACATCACAAATAGGAAGATCTAAACTCAACCCCAAAATCTAAATGAAGTGATGAAGACTGCATGTTTGTATTATTTCTTATAGGAAGACCATTTTTACGCATCAAATGCTCTGAAAGTCATTGGACAAATTGGACATTGGAAAATTGAATCCGCCATTATGTCTTTCATATCCTGTACTCTATTTCGTACTCTCGAGTCGCATAGTTTGACCACCCGTTTGGGGCATTTTGTATTCATTCCGCAGTCCTCGAGGTCGTTCGTCCCGGTTCTTGTCTGATGGCACTTATTCCTTGGCATGCCGCTAGTAGAATCCTGATTCTGTTTGCGTATTAGTATTAGCACATTAAAAGCAAAACGTCCCGTGAATTTTTATTCAATGGAACATAGTAAATCTTATATTTGTAGAGAATACATTTCTTCGATAAAGGTCCGGTTATTGTCAGTACATAATTTATTGTTTTTTAACATGCTTTGATTATACTTAGTATAAATGATATACAAAATTATTCAGTTAATAAATTCGAGGTCAATCTGCTTTATTTATGATCACATGACGACCCGCGTAGCTGAGTGGTCACCATACCGGTCTGACACGCAGTGGGTCCCGGGTTCGATCCCCGGCTAGACATCTGAATAATTAGTTTAGATTTCTGTTCTGGGTCTGGGTGTTTGTGTATTTGTCTTTGTGTGTCCATGGCACCCACGACACAGGAGAAAATCCTACTGTGGGGCTATGAGTGTAGAAAGCGTTTAGCGTTTACGTTTGCGTTTACGTTTACATATCTATGTTATGAAATAACGTATATATTTTTGGTGTCGTTTAAACGTCGTGGGAATGAAAATTAAGATGGATATTTACTCTATAAATAATATAATATAATATCTATAAATAATAATAATAAATATATTAATTGCCGTCATCATTGAGGGGCGAAGATCTTCGCTGGCAACGATCCCATAAAATGTGTGAAATTTTACGCACAGTTGATCACGATATAGTTGATCTAACATTTGCCCAAAAATGTAAGCTATTTTGTTTTCAGGTTATATTTTTGTACTCAAGAGTCGGTGTGATTTGTTATTGATTGTGAGTGTAATTTGTCGCGGAACCTAAAACATTTATAATGGCATAGGCGTAGTGGTGGGCTCGAGGTGCATGCCGATCGAAAGGCCTACGTGACCCAGGTAAGTCTTCAGGCGAGGATAGGATATTTATAATAATTAACACTGACAATATAAATTATTATAAATGACTTATAGCAAGACGAATAATTTCCATAATATAAATTTTGACAATATCACACACTCATATGAACTACGATAAGATTTACTTGCTGAAGTTAGAAAATCAATTATGTAAGACATATCTGATACTTTCGCTAAACCAACCCGTTAAGGAAGGTTGTTGAAACATGGTAGCGCTCAAGACTCCTGATTAATGACATAGATAACGGCCGAAGCTAAAAGTTATATAGTAAATTTTATTATTTAAATGCTGCTCATAATCGCACTTTCAACCAAGCGTATGCTTGACCTTTGTATTTTATTTGCGTACATTATCCATTAGAGCCACTTCGAGGCACAATTTGCATAATTGCATATTGCACATATGCATGAAGCGGAACTGTTGATGTCCTGTTTCTTCTTTACGTTAATATACATAGGTATATCTAGTTGTGTGCGCCGAGGAATAGTGCAACGGCGACTTAATACTGGTTTATTCTGGGCTAAATACAATTCACATTTTTATGTTAATGTCTTTTACAAGTACTTTGGTTACATCAGCGTAATTTTGATGTGATGGCTGATTATTTCAATCGAAACAAGTTTGTTCAAATGTTAACAGCTTTTCTTGCTGTACTTAAAATTCACATGTCCAATGCCATCAAGACGTGTTCCATCGTAGGGAATCCACTGAATTCGAATTAAGCGGCTCCCAATTAGCAGCTTGTTCAATGTTTTTGGATCATTTCATCAACTGATGGCTTTGTAGGCAGCCAATTATTTCTGCGGCCTCTTTCTTACTGTACGTGCCTCATTATAAGATGCAGGTAAAATGTCCGTGGGAGCGTATTGACTCGTTTGTGAATATTATCGTTGAGGCAACCAACTGTTATGTTTAACCGGAGATAAACTATTTATTTGTAGACAGTGGCGAATTCCAATACTTTCCTCAACATCCTTATCAGTCATAGACGTCTGGCCATCCTTAAGAGTGTGGTTGTAGTTAGCTATTAACTTACAGATAAATGGCTGATAAACTATTAGCCATAGGCGATGACATCAATTAGTATCTTAGCTATAAAATAGGGAAGAGGGCCAACTTAGACGCTCACTAGCTATTAACTAGTAGTTTGAGCTTAGAAGCCGAACTGGAATATTTGTAGTTAATAATGTGTCCCAAAAAATATAAAACTTTTATGCCATTTCTGTCTAACAGATTACATTGCAATTAGTTCTTAATAAACTACAAAAACCTTCTGGGGACCTAACGGTGCATCCGTGTTGATCTGAAACTATATTTTGGAGGAATCCATAAAGTAGATAACCTTTAACATTTAGTAACTTTGATAGAGGCAGATATATGTAGTGAATACCTCAAAACAAACAAAGTACATTTGTTGTCAAATGTACTTTTTAATGGTTAATCCCAAAAGTGATTAAGAGAAGTAAAAATATCCATGTTTTGCAAAGACGTTTGGAGTCTCTATTTATGAGTGTTGTGACCGCTCGGTATGCGACAGGTTGGCGGATGTAGGTGTCCGCAAATATTAGACTTAGGTCTTGCCTAATCCTCCACCCATTGACGTATTTACCTTATTACCTAATCCACCAGCAAACCAGCAAACCTCGTACTTTATTTTCGACTCGTTAAATTCATATTGACCATGTTAGACGTAGGCGTAACTCGGCTATTTATTTTTGAGGTGACGGTAATTTGTTTTACCTAATGCTAATTTGCTTTGCCACCAAAATGAAAGCTATTCAACAAATATAAGTTTTTTAACTGAGATTTAGGACATGCATCCTTAAACGCTAAATGCCAATGATGATAACTTTGAAGCCTGTATAGTGATCGTAAATATAATCATTACCAATCATATCATTATTTCGATGAGTTTTTAAAGGCGTCATTTTAAATTTTCTCATCAACAATTTACGATCCATTTTTGTCGAGAATTCAAATTAACGACAGCATCATGACGGTAGAGATGAACGTCGACGCGCCGAGATTAAATTTGATGGGGGATTAATAAAATGTCACCTCTAAAATATGTTCGTAACAATGCATTCCCGAGAGTTCAACGACACCTAGTGGAGACGGTATTATTTATGACTATGACACGAGTAATCTGAAACACGCGGTTGCGGCGAGGCTGAGGTCGCGATCGATGCGCGTGCGCAATATGAATGGACCTCCCTCCACTCGCCGGTCTCCACGATCAATGGAGCGCACGTGGCAATCGATACTATGTAGATTCGATTGCAGTGACGCTCGATGGTTATCGAATTTGCAGTGGCAATGCCGATTTACGTTGTGATCGCTAAGCCTAACGCTAGGTAAAGCAAATGAATAGTTTAAAGAATTAACTATATTATCTTAGTACAATAGATAAACCACTTAACATCAAGAGTTCAGTACTAAAGAAGCAACAAACTTTCGTTAATTCATTACTTCAAAAAATATATGGGATTCGCACGTTTACGTATAAACATATAGATGTATACATCTATACTAATATTATAAAGCTGAAGAGTTTGTTTGTTTATTTGTTTGAATGCGCTAATCTCAGGAACTACTGGTCCGATTTGAAAAATTCTTTGGGTATTAGACAGCCCATTTATCGAGGTAGGCTATATATCATCGTCGAAACTAACGCGGGTGAATCCGCGGGGTGCAGCTAGTCTGATAATAAATATCTTACTACTCGTATAATTTATCTACATATCCGGCTCAAATCATTGAGCGATATGTAAATTTAAGAGGAAAGACGCTAAGGAAAACGAAAGGGCATCGCAAAATGCACCGAACGCTAATAGGTATTATTTCGTAACGTAGTGGAATCGGAGCATCAGGCGGGCGCCGACATGACATCGTGAGTTATCAGCAGCCGGTCACTGATAATTGACAGTTAAATGCCCTATTACAGCTGGATGTAATTGAGTGGCCGACAGACATGATACCCGATGTGGCTCGCGCGGCGCCGCCCACGTGCGCCCGCGCACCCGATTGCCGCATTCAGATCAGAGTTTATTTTTCATTCACTGTAATCATAGTAAAGCTTTCGCAGTCATATGAGCGATAAATAAGAATAAAATTCTAGAAGGAGTATTTCAAGCTCGCGTTTATCACTATTAACAAATTGCTTTTGATAATTTTTAGTAGCGCTACGCTGGGTATTTATAATACGTTTATTTTTGTTATAATAGTTCTAAATGTATGCGATTTCGCCTTAACGGTCTCAGAAACTCATTATCTTCGCCTAACCTCGGCGCTTGTATTGGCACCTTCGTAGATGTGTAGGTATACCTATAGCGATTCTTTTATAAGGTAAACAAGGCCTCAAAAGTGGATCAAACCTACAGACGGTGAATGAAATATTGCTCCCACCGTTTAAAACGACAAGTGAAAAGCCAGAGCTATACCAATTTGGATTCTTTAGGAATAAAGCGTTCCAGATAATTTCTCTCTCTCATAATACGCGGGGTTATGGTATACCATATCTGTGTTCGACATAGAAGGTGATAACGAGCGACTCTTTCGTTTTCCTAAATGGGAAACTAGTTCCGACGAGCATAGGTATGGCGATCGTATGGGCAAGGTGTTCTGTGACCATATTTGGAATCTCTTATCTGTTACGCTAATTGCTTAATATAGCGAATTGCAAAAGGTAATGAATCAAGAGCAGTCGTGTTTTGTTGCTATATGGGAGGAGTTGATTTGCATATTTGGCACGCGCCAATCTCTACTCAGGAAGTGGTCGAGCAACGTTTGAAGAAATACCAGTATTTTACCGCAAAGGAGTTTATATAACGGTAGTAACACACCTATTGGAATTTTTTGCGCAACTTTTTATGTAATTTAATTAAACTGCGCACTTGTTTTTCAATCAGTTTACCTGATCGCGATGTATAAGAATAAAATTACGTTTGCGGTCAAAGACAATATGGGCGTGTACATTCTTAATGAATCACTATGTGGCCTGATCGCAGCGGATCTCACCGTGTGTTGCGTACGCGCTCTATAGAATTACGATTAGCAGTTAATGATTCACACAAATGATTTTATATAATAACTCATGCAAGATTTACATATTCGACTAGTGGAAAAAATCGCCAAGGACCTCTCAGGATCGGTGACTGACTTTTAGAAACAATCTCGATTACTTGGAACTAAGAGTTACTTGCGGTATTTATTTATAAGACTGATTAAACTTACAATCACTGTCATAATCGTTTTCGTGAAACGAACGCTAAGCTCTTAACACTATTGTATTTTTATCTATTTGGTATTCTCATTTGCATTCTTCGAGCGACTTCAATTATTCTTAATGCGTTCTATTATGATTTACGATATGGTACGATTGTGCTATCACACTTAATGTCGTTACTGCCGCTTAACCTAACAAGTCAAATGAATTCAAGCGTCCGACGCTCGTCAATGTCGCTTTACGTGGGAGGCGAGGTTTATACCCCATCGATCATCATTCACTAAAGGAAAGTGTCAACTTGGTCTGTTATCTCTGTAGGTGCAAATGGGCACTAAGTTTCGTATTTAACTTTCAATATCCGGTGCGATTTGTTCCCGGGGAATTTTAAGTGGTCGATGCTCGTAAAATTAACCGGTCGGGCTATTAATGGATGTGGGATGAATGAGAGTGGTATTTTAAAATGCATTTACATGCACAACGCTTTTAAAGGGTTGGATCAGATAATGCACTTGTTTGTTGCGGGAGTACAGGATTGATAAAGAGTTGAAAGGACTTGCGGTTCACCTGGCGTGAATAGCGCGGCTTTACTGCAGCTTGTGCACGCTCGCACCTTACTTCAATATGATTTCCTCTAGTGCTGTTATGTAAGATGATAAGTAAAGTGTTGTTTGGTACAAGTTATAACTTGGTTGAGTTAAGTGTTGAATTGCATACTACCCGGCCCAGAAATAATTTTATTAGCAGCAACAAATAGAATTTGATTAGACTTTAAAAGGCGTTAACTACCTATATTTTTATTCAGGTCAGCGGCCTCGGTCGTATTAATAGATTCAATTATTTATTCAATCTACGTTAAGAAGTTTAACATCGTATTCCTATTTTGAAAATCTAATTGTTTATTAAACCAACAAATTAATAATGCTTACCTAAAGTCGCATCTTTCCCTGCACCATTTTTTCCCATCTCTGATCAATCATCAACCATTTGGGGTTGTAAACCACAAGTTCCGCATCAGTTAATCGTGTGAAAGCCGCTCACCAAGTTCACTCACACGTCATCGGCTCCTAACAACGTCGTGAAACTGTCAATTCGTCACTTCGGTAATGGGGGTCTGTCATCGACTCGACCCCCTTAAACTCTCGTTTCCGTCCATCCAAATGCTATTTTGAGACGGATGTACCTAAGTGCTGGAATAATGGCGTCTCTGGATGGAATTAACTGATCTCTCCGACATATGGTTTTATGGCGAATAAAAAATTCGTGATGTGTTGAGATAATTAAACTTGTAGTTGTGGTTGTTATAATAACTTATAACATATTTTCTACTAAAGACAATATATAAAACGACACAATAAATATAAACCATTATAGTGGAGCCTAACAGCTTTTTTGTTATAGAAATCCTTATACCTCTTGTCCAAGAACGATTCAATCAAGATTCTTGTTTTTGCGAGAAGTTTAAACGTAAAATAGCCAGGATGTTTTACAAGCCTGCGCCGTTCCCCGCTGATCTAAGAATGATGTTGAGGTAAAATATATAGCCAATCAACGAGTTAATAGCCTCTACACACTGCAGGGGGTCGTTGCAGCTGAGGGGTTTTTAAATGGGTTGTTAGAGTAAAATATGCTTGCAAGGTTATAATAAATTTGATTTTAACGAAGTCATGCCCATTCACGATATGACTTTTTTCTTGTTCAAGCAGGTTTATGTTTTATTTTCTGACAAAATGAAGTTTGTTACACACCGACTTATTTGTATGACTTCAAATTATCGAGGTATCGACATCTGCCACTGTTTACTCTCGTTAAGGATACGAGGTGTGGATGACGTCAAAGACTGTCATCTCGTGTGAAACGGAGGGGGCACTTAAAAAGATATCAAGCTCGCTACAAAAACACTAAAACAGTGAATCGTAGGCGTTAACAACGAGTGGGGGTCGAGATGACCGTAGTTTAGTTTAACTACGAACTTCCGCCGTATGATGGGTTAGAACGCGTGACCGGCGTGACACATTGTTTGATCGCATGCGTTTTATAATTACCGTAGCGCATCAACGAACGCTCTTTATAGGGTTAAGTGAATTGTGAATGGGAATTCAATGGACGAGCACCAGTATATGATTACGTGCTAGGCAGTTATTTCATTGAATGCCCCACCAGAGTCGTAATTTTGCAACGAAACATAATTTCTGTTGTAGAAATATATTGCGCGCGTATGTTGTGATGAATAATGCGGCGAGGAAAAGATAAATTTAAGATTGAAATTCAGAGAAATTCGTGATTAACATGATGTATTCGTCTTTCTCGGTATTGTTGTTATAGTTGCAAGTGGTGCTTTTTGGCTACGTAAAATAAAGAGGAAAATGTCGGTATATGTTTTTTATATACGTAACCAAAACTGAAAAAGTTGTATAAAACATTTCCAAAAAATTTGAAGATTTCCTAGCGCAGGAAAAATATTCGTTTTATAAAAATAGGATATACTGACGTAGACTGAGAGATCTTGCTGTTCTCAGCCAAGTTCACATGGATAGTTTCTTTGGACCAAAAATAGGAATCTAACATACACATATCATAAACAATAACTATTAAATCGTTACTAATTAAAATCAGCCACTACTTAAATAGAAAAACATTATTAATAATATATGTACTTAAGAACGTTGTGTTGTCTTATTATGGTAAGAATCTTATGTCTCACGTTCTTAATTGCGCGTGTTAACAAAGTTCACTATATTTATCCCCGTTGTTAATTATGCTCCCAACACAAAGACGCCCCAACCCCAAGTTCGGAGAAGCAGACGTTACTCGTACGTTAATTTATCGCAAATCCCGCGGAAGCGTGTCAGTTGATCTCCGTCTATCTCCGCGCGGCGCGACATTTGTACCGTATCCTGCGGAAGCGTGCGGATGTTGCGTCACCACCGGAAATAGACGCCCTCTGTGTCAGCGCATGTCGTCACTACCACCACTGACTGTCGACGTGGTACTGACTAATCGATCTGCTCGGGAGGCGGGGCGACAACAGATGGGAGTCTGGTTCATAGATTACGCGGAGTGTTACTATAGGTATTAGTTACAGCATACCATATACAATCTTTACCAAAAAAACGCTATTAGAACAAATATCCTAAAAGCGATCAATCGTATTAAAATAACATTAAAATAACATTGCAGTTACTACATATCTAAAACTTGTAGTAAAATTGTTCTTGCATGCTATTTTCTCTCGACAAATTTCTTCCTCCCGGCAGATCTTATCTCATCTATAATAATTTGTAAAGATAAACCTCTGTAAATATGGTCTTAACGACGCAGAGGAAATGAGTGTCATTAAACAAATTTTTCAGAGCGCAAACGTGCTTAAGACTTTAAATGACGTTAAGGAATTGAGTAAATAGTCAGAAAAAGTAATGGGCTCGATTGATGATACTTGTTCTACGGTAGAAATGATTATTTTAAAACGGGACATAGATAATTCTGTCTTGTTTATATTGCTACTTAATGGTGTTCTTTTATTCTTTGTTGTTTTTTTTGGTTCATTTACTTATCTGCCTTTTTTTAAACTTATGTACACGATACTAAAATTAAAATACGATCTTTAACTTAAATGTTTTATGGAGCCATTTTTTTAAAGCTTGAATAGACTTTTACCAAAGTTGTTGGGAAGATTATTATGAGTAGGGACGGAGTAAACTAACGTAAATCTAGGGGTAGATTACGAAATATTTAAAGTAGAGGGTATACTAAAGTGGCAGCTTATTATATATATCCTATAATTATTTCATTCTCTTGCCGCTAGGTGCTCAAAATAAAGTTTGACGTAAGCGTTTGATATTTACGATCCTATCGAACACTTAATCAACGGCAGGAAGATGTTAACCGTATGCTCGTATTTTAATCCAATCAAAATATGGTAATGGGTAAGGGCTCGCAGCGAGTCCACTCGCGGAATCAATTTGCCCCTGCGCAATTTATAGCCATGTTCCCCCAATTAACTGGCAATTCGGTGGCTTCGATTATTTCGCATAAAATGTACGGGCGCGCGGACTCCCGCATCCGGTGATTACCGCCGGCGCATAATTTGTGATGCGCCCGCGCCGAGCCGTCCGTCCTACGCCTTGATTTTTGTTAGATAAAAAACGGAAGGGTTCGTCGCAGCCTGCTCGCCAAAACTGAAACGAAGCTCTCCTGTAGTTTGTTTTTCAACATCAGTCTTTTGCACCTGTGCGAGCTTTATTTTTCATTTTGGTAAACGTCCCACCTAAATGAGTTTCTGCCAGAATGCCAGTTTATGTTTTGTTACTTTCA
>MOOZ01045295.1:345814-357360 GCA_002930495.1 Cecropterus lyciades | reverse complement strand
CGATGCCACAATGTCCTCCGACGCCAACACATCACGCACGAAGGCCTCGTCCCATGCCGCCAGCAGATCTACACCCGCCACCCATTCAAAACCCAGATGGTAGAGAGCACGAGAATTTCGAAATGGTCGAATTCACGAGTGAATTGAGAACATCCGAGATTAGGTCTCCGAACCTTGAATTTGTTAATAGCAATCATTTCACGATCGTCCACGCTGGACCCCCGGAGGATGTAGTGCTGAGGAGACCCCAGATGGTAGACGAGAGTGACGATAACGATAACGCAGTAGCCTCACCGACTCCCCTGAGGCACATGGCGGGGATAAGGTTACCGTCGATACCGGAAAGAGCGTCGAGGCAGATGGCGCTAACCGGTGATTTTCCTGCCAATATGATTGGAGGGATAATCGAGTGTGAAGAGCCATTACCTGCTGGTGAGTCTACAATTATCTATACGAATTAATAAGTTAAAACTATTAAAATATATATTTACAAGATATTAAAATAAGATAAATTCCTATTTTTTTAAATTGTTTTGTATGTATGAGCTAATATTATTTCAAAGGGCTGAAGTAAATTTGAATTTAATTACGTTTAGTTGAAGACGGCAGGTAAATTCATGTAGTAAAGCAGATTCTGTTTTAATTCAAATCATATACTCTTTCTATTATATAATACCTCTACATACATTTCATCTCGGTTTTCAGGATGGGAAGCGCGCATGGACAGTCACGGACGTGTGTTTTACATCGATCACATCAACAGGACAACCACTTGGCAGAGGCCCGGCGTTAACGGAACCACTCCCAGATCACCAGCACCTGAGATACAGCGGCGACAACTAGATAGGAGGTAAGTAACTCATAGCTATTCTTCATTTTTTTTTACAAATACTTTTAAATGTGTTATGGATACAAACAATTTATATTTTTTTCTCGAATCATTATTCAAAAGGTGTAATATTGTGCATAAATAAATTTCAATATATGAGGATTTAATAACAATTCTGAAACAAATTATGATAATTACTTTGTTAAATATTAAAACTGTATACTTACATTTGTCAAAATCATTTTCCGTAGCCAGGGATCGAACGAGCGCAGTATTATTGCTCCAATCAAATTCTGGGAATTTAAATACATTACAAACAAAAAGGCTAATTTCTTAACATTTTTTTATCGTACATATGGATGTACGATAAAAAAATGTTAAGAAGTGTATGGACACTTCATATACTTACGAATCCGTCGACACAATCGAGTTAATATTTACCAACGTAAAAAAAAAAATAACATGTAAGAGTAAATGTTCTTAACTGTTTGGTCATAGTCTATATATGTAATGATGATGAGTATAGTTAGAAACGCAACGTTCGCAGGTACCAGTCGATCCGGCGCACGATGACGCGGACGCAGCTGGACGAGGAGGAGCGCGGCGCGAGCGCGTCGCCGCCGCCCGCCGCCGGCGCCTCGCGCGCCGCGCCGCACGCGCCGCACCCCGCCGCCGAGTTCCTCGCGCGCCCCGACTTCTACTCCATACTGCATATGAACCAGGTGACTGCTGTTGTGTAGCCATAGAACTATATGAGGGGAGTGGGGGTTTAAAAATTTACCAGTCGATCTGGCGCACGATGACGCGTACGCAGCTGGACGAGGAGGAGCGTGGCATGACGAGCGCATCCTAGCCACAGAGTTCCTAACGAGACTCATGTTAATGATTAATTGCTGAAGTAACATATATATATTGTTTTAAAAATAATTTTATTTGAATGTATAATTTTTACTTTTTCTCCCAATGTTATGCGCAAATACGTTGTAAATTATTTGCTTTGTTTCAAATGTTGAATGAGCTCCTAACTCCGTGTAAACATATTTTCACATTCCAAATATTGTTAATGTAACAGGTGCAAAATTTATATTTATTCTCCAAATATGCATGAGATATTCGTGGTTTTAAGAGTGACAAGTACATGGCAGTATTAGTTATTTAACTAGTACACACTTATTTAGTAATTACTTATTTTTGTTTTTCATGAACTAACCAAATTAAATATTTTATTTCCAGGAAGCGTCAAGCCTATACAACTGTAATTCAACCCTCAAGCACATGATATCCAAGATCCGTCGAGACACGTCCTCATTCGAGCGTTACCAACACAACCGTGATCTGGTGGCGCTCGTCAATATGTTCAGCGAGAGCGACCGCGACCTGCCGCTGGGTTGGGACACCAAGCTCGACAGGAATGGAAAGGTAAGCTTGGAAATATACAGAAAGCCTGTTTCATCGTGACTTTGACTAAGGTAGATTACACACAAGAAGACTGCCGACGCCCCTCTATAAAATATCACATTCCTGGTATAATATAGTAAATATTTATATTGAATACAAAACAGTGATTAGGTAATTTTTATGACTATGTACCTGTCCTTTTGGGAGTCGAGTATCAAGGAGACTATAATAAATAACATTATTTTACCAATAAGATTTCTTCTACACTACTGCACAACTTACTATAACTAATACAACTAACCTTACTTGTCAGGTGATAACGTTGCTTAATTGAAGCCATTCTTTTACTTGCTAGTCATTAGCCGTCTTTATAAGTTTTGATAGACGACTCGCTGCTGAATGAAATAGTGTGACCTAATTTATGAATTTCTATCATGGTAAACTCAGTTTTAAGTTTCGCTCTGTATTGTATATACATACTATACACATCCTATTTTATTTATATGACTTACTCACACTAATTCTACTTGCCCGTATATGAGTGTAGAAAGCGTGTTTATTGTATACACGAATATTCTACTTATACATCCTATCCTCCTTACACACTTTACTCCATATAATCTAACCCACTAACATAACTTGACTTATACTTATCCAACTAACCCGTGCGCCAGCGGTTTTTCATGGTCCACGTGATGCGCAAGCACACAATGCGCAATATTCCACTTATACATCCTTACACTTCTACTTATACAACCTATCCTCCTTGCATGCCGTACTCGATAAAAACTAATCCCTACTAACCCGTGTGTCGGCGGTTCTTCGTGAACTACGTGTAACACATATTATACACGTATTATGCGTACCGTACGGACCACGCGACACACATCTCACCTCACAATATTCTACCCCAACGTTACATAACTCACACTTGTTCCCTCACATCGTATCCTCCTCGCACACCGTACTCGATACAAACTGATCGCAAGTAACCCGTGCGGCAGCGGTTCTTCGTGGACCACGTGATGCGGCGCACGACGTTCATCGACCCGCGGCTGCCGCGCGCGGCGCAGGCCGGCCCCTTCTCCCCGCTGCTGCCGCAGCGCCGCCGCCCGCTGCACGACCAGGTCTCGTTCGGGTGCCTTGTTCGAGATGAGGGGTCCAATGATACACGGTTCAAAATATACGTCGTATACCTCTTTACGAAACTATATAGCTTCGATTGTTACTGCGTAATACTGATTTGTTAGAAAAATATTTCGATATACGTGACGGATAGATAATCTATTTCCTTTGGGTTGGGTTGTAAATCCTACATCTTTTGCAAATAATACAGATAATGTATGAAGAAAGATTACAAACAGAGATCATGGTTTGATTTTATACAATGCTTTATCTTAATCTTATTATTGGTTTTGATTGGAAAGATTTTTAATATTTCTACTGAATCAAAAGATTTTTTATTTCAATTAAAGAAGCGTTTAAACGTAATACTCAATTTGATTTTTAATAAAACCTTTAACATATAATATGTAACATCAAACCCAGAATTATATTTACACGTTATTCATTGGACTCCTTTCGTATACACTTTTATAGCTATTTCGCATGGTGTGATTTTTTTTATTTTAGCATCTCACATGGATTTTGGCGGATTTCGTTGGGGAAAACGCATGCTGTTGTTTTATACGCACTCGTAGGCAAATTTTTATTTATCTGATTGTCTGTGTTTCAGCTTATTTTTTACTGTAGATAATATGTTTTTGTTTTTTATTTTTTATTTTATGTAATTAATTTACAACATTTTTTAAATTTGTGTGGTTTTATTTGGTTTTATAGTTATGCATTTAATGTAATGTAGTTTGTAAGATAGTAATTTTAAATATTCATGATTATCAATTCGAATTAAATATTGCAATGGGATAAAATATAGAAAATTCAGAAAATATATATTGTTGTATTTTTTTTATAAAATAACAAATTGAACCAATATTATTTAGATATTGAGATATATTAATTATCTTAATAATATTGGTTCAGGTTTTGAAAGCGATGCGGTGATTTTTTTCTCTATTTTTCAATTCTAAAGAAATTCGTAGTACATTAACTAGTCACAATAATAATTATTTTGAAATGATTGTGATATTTATTTATCGTGCAGGCGCCAACACCCCCGCCGCGGCCTCCCGTCACATCGTCAGAGACGTATGCGCATCACACGCAGCAAGAGATACCCGTTGCATACAATGATAAGGTTAATATTATTTTTAAATTTTATCGTCGCTCCACTAGATCTTATGAAACGACTGAAAAGAAACTGTCTGTACGGTCTATATATATATTTTTTTATTATTTATAGTATGGAAGTAGCAAACAAGCATGCAGGCCACTTGATGGTAAGTGGCTACTGCCGCCCATGGACATCTGTAATCAACATTGGTAAGATCAAAGTTTCACCTAAGGTTAGCCACAGGTGCGTTGCTACCCCTGAGGACTAAGATGGAATGCCTCGAAAAAGTATGCATCCCTTACCACACGCTTCAGGCCAGAAAACGGTAGCGCATAACACTGCTGTTATTAAGCAGAAATAGGTGTGGCGGTGGTGCTCCCGGAGTCGAACCACAAAGAGTTCTACCATCTTCAAAATCATCTGTAATCAACTCTTAATAAATTTGGGTACTAAGTTAGGTGGACGACAAATCCGTTAGTATTTTTAGTATGTAGGAGTAACGTTTCGCATAAGTAGTATAATTTAATTAATAATTTCTCAATGCTATGAAGACTATACTGCGGTTGATTATAAATATCAATTGGCGGCAATGAGCACTTATTACAAGGTGGACTGTATACTAGTTTGCTCTTATCTTATGAAAAACATGCATACAATTATAAGCAGTCTCCACCTTCTTTCATCGCTATTTCTCGACATTTCTTGACACTCGTCGAGTGTGTGGCTGCAGCATTAGGCACGGCGTTGCGCCGCTATTGATACAAAATATTTCATAATTTAAAATCTTTGCGGATGTCGGTTTCCAAAGGGATCGTATCAATCCGATATCAACAACTTTTTGGGATCTATGCTTTACACCGCCTCAGCAAGTGGTTTGTTTTTTCGTCAAGCGAAAATAATGTAGGTTTACTTTCCTCCGTCAAGCGAATATAATTTCTATATGCCTTCAGGTAGCATTTCTCCAACAAGCGATCAAAACATCTGTATCCCCTCAGGTGGTGGCGTTCCTCCGTCAAGCGAACATAATGTCGATCCTGCGCGAGCGCGGCGGCTGGCCGGGCGGCGCGCTGCGCGAGAAGGTGAACGCCGTGCGCGTGGAGGGCGCGCCCGCGCTCGCGCGCCTGCAGAACGACCTGCAGCTCACCTGCCTGCTCAGGTCAGTCGCGCTGCATTAACACACATAGCCACACACTAGGATATTCTCCTGCCGTCCCTGTAGTTCCGGGATTAGAATAGGGCTACGGTGTCCCCTGCCTGTCGTAAGAGGCGACCCCGAGAGAGAAGGCGATATTTGTGGTCGCATATTGTCGTAAAGACCAGACGGTGCGGTGGGCCCGGCCACCTGGGTGGAGCTCGATGGGGCAACGCGCTCAGAGGACTCCGGTTGAGTTCCCTTGTTGATCCCGGTCTTCTTTGAAGCGCCGAGGACGGCCACCGGGGGGGTGTTAGTGCGATAAAAATCCCACATAACCCGGCGTCGCTCCCACGGCGTCAGGTACCTTTTGAAGGTTTCTCCTCAAGAACAAAAAAATGAAAGGATATTCTCCTGTGTCGTGAGCACCATAGACACACGAAGACGAACACACACACACATCCAGACCCAAAACGGTATTTAAACTCATCATTCAGATGTCCGTCTGGCCGGGGATCGAACCCGGAATCCATTGCAAGTCTGATCGGTATGGTGACCGCTCCGCCATGCGGGTCGTCAAACGTATTACGACTGTAACGATATGTGGACCCCGCTCGGCTTACGTGCACTTCTGTTTTACAACTCTATAACGATTACTGACGTAACAGGACGCCAATCTGTAAGAGTCACTTCGGGCTTTATACAATAATTATTACATTACGTTTGTTACATCCTATTCTATCATATAAATTAATATTTTTATTTTTATTGTTTGTTCCAAAGATAAAATTTATCGTAAAATAGCGTAACAAAAAAATATCATAAAATATAACAAAATTATTTAACATTCTTTCATTCATCTGTAGACAGTCTAATTCATATGCTTCGTTCAAAAATTTACGGAATTCTTTTAAGGATTTAAAAATTCATAATATGAATAAAAACTTAAACTTCAAAGTGACCTCCTGTAAAATTTCATATTTTCACATACGCTTATGCAGGAGCAACCGATAACGGATACAACCTGGTTTATTTTAAAAGGGCGCAGTCTCCTTTATTTAATAGAGTGCGCCATCACATTTATTTAAAAGATTCAGTCTATATTTTATTTTTTTGGTTAGATCGGTTTGTTGATGGAAAGTCTATACCATCTTCTATGGATACTTGTAATATGAGAGGTGTCGTCGATGCATTACCGGCTTTGTAGTAGGACTCTTTTTGCATCTTTCTTGGAGAGTCGAGTCATATCGCTCCAGTAATATACTGGAATTTCATTCCAAATCTTATATTTTCGGGCCAAAAGCTTATCCTTTGTTTAGTGGTGCGACTCCTGTTTAAATATTGTGTCTTTTCTTGACTATTACTATAATCTGCGAAACGGTCTGATTTTATTTTACGAATAGAATTAAACACTTGATTTTCGATTAGTTGGGAGACTTAAAGCCTTTTAACTCCCCGTAGATTTGCCACTGATGATTTAAGTAGCTTTGGGATAGAAACATAACAATGCTCCACAACAATCCAAGACAAGTAATCTAAGAATATATTACTAGTAAAATGTTATCAATTGTTGATTAGGTTTAATTTAAACTTTATTGTATTTATAGGTATCTTGAGTTTAAAATATTAAAATAAAAATGACCTTAATTTTAATAGAAAATATGATGAACCTTTATTTCGATAAAGGTTGTACCGATTGAACAATGTAGCCGAATCTTGCATTGTGTATGCAAGATAATTTTTTTTTTTATATTTATATATATATATACAATATATATATATTATATATTTTATATAATATTTTTTTCAATACCAGACAATGTTACGATTTTCTCAGATGAAAGGTTAATTGACTTTTATATTTCCATAAATCTTACAAGTAGTAATAAATATCTTGGAGGTTACAAGTAACGTGTAATATTTTTACCGTTAGTTCTACAATAATCATTTTTGAAGTTACCACGAATATTAAACGAACATATTTAACGCGCTACTCAAGGTTGGATTATTATAAAAATACTATTGGAAATGTGACATAGTATTTATCATTTTAATAAATTACAAAATCAGACGGTTAGAAAAAAGGTATTATAAAAATATGATCAATTCGGTGTCTGGTGGTGTAAATTATAATATTCAAATAAATTTTCATAATGTTTAGTATGGGAACCCATGTGCTTAAAAATATTTGATTAGATTATTAAGTAATGCGTTAAAAAAATCTAATTTAACATGTTTAGTTGCGAATTGTGTATGTTTATTGCTAAAAATGTTTTTTAAAATTAATCTACACAATTTAGCGCTATCATCATAATTGAATTTACCCATTATTGTCTAACTACAACATCTCCGCAAAATCCTAAACGTATTTAAGATTCGTGCCGCGGACCCCGACCGTGAAAGCCAAAAATGTATGCCAATTTTAATTATAGCTGCGACCGTCAAAATATTTTATACCATATCAAATGGTATGTTACTATCGACTGTGAATTGTGATGTTAAAGAAAACATTAATATTTCAATGATCAATAAATGTTTTAAACTTAGCGAATATAAGAAATATTCGAATGAAACCAAATCTATACTAATATTATAAAGCTGAAGAGTTTGTTTGTTTGTTTGAACGCGCTAATCTCAGGAACTACTGGTCCGATTAGAATTTTTTTTTTTTCGGTTTTAGATAGCCCATTTATCGAGGAAGGCTATAGGCTATATATCATCACGCTAAGACCAGCAGGAGCGGAGCACGAATGAAGAATGTTTCAAAATCGGGTTTTTTTTTCTAATGAGAGCTTCCGTTGCATGCGCTGCGTAAATGGTTAGTTTCGTTAAAAAATTGTATGACAGAATTGATCCCCTTTAAAAGTTCTAAAAAAAGTGCCCTTTAAAAGCGACGGCATATGTCTATCTTTTCAGGTAAACTCACTGTACCCTTTTTATATGCTAACCAAATTTCTTCCAAAATAATGCATTATTTGCGAAATTGTTCTTTATAAATATAATATTTATTCTTATTCAAATAAATACATAAACTAGTTTTCTTTGTAGTAACTAATACGCGGGTGAAACCGTGGGGCGTAGCTAGTGAATAATATCAAAACCGAGCTACGTATGTCGTGATTTATTTATTTATTTAGAGCGTGGAAATTATAATATATTATTTACTAAAGTATATATCATATATACTAAAACATTAAACTAAATATAAACCGTACAGCTTGATACTAATTTGTACCTCAATAAGGCTTAATAATTCAAAGGAACGGTTATTCTCCCTTTCAAAGCGTTTTGCGGTTTATAAAAAAAACCTTGCATCCGAGCACCTGTTACATAATAATAACAGTAGCAGCCTTCATATATTTTATTGAACCACAACTCATTAACTGTGTACAAATTATTTTGATTACACAATAACTATGAGCAAGGTTGGCTAATGCTGGTAAATATACATTTTGAATCGTATAAATGGGTATTATTTTATTGAATGTTTAGGTTGAATTATTTTGTATGTTAATACATGTTATTAACCAAGTGACAAGAATTGTGTTAAATTTAATACATAGTGTATCACGCTTAATATCATAGAATCTTTTGTGATTCGACTTCAGAGCCACATCTATTTTTAACCGACTTCAAACAAGCAGGAGGGATCTCAATTCGACTGTATTTTTTTTATGTTTGATTCATCGAAAATTGTGGATAGTATAAACCGATTTTGACATTTTTTTTTATTTGAAAGCTGGTGCTTCCCGTTGGGTCCCATTTTAATTTGGTTCAGTTTTGACAAGGGATCCATGTGAAAAACTTATTAGTTTCAATTTGCATTAAATATGCGCGAGATATAATGCGCGAAAAATGGACGAATAATTCAGCATCTACTCCGTTCCGATTCTCATTATATACCTGTCTGTATCCGAAACAGTCAACTTTAGGGATACCAACTGTGGCTAACCTTAAGTAGCACCCTGATCTTCCATGACGTTAGTTTAAAGGATATAGCTATGAATGGTATCTCTGTATTTTGAATGGTATCTCTGCTTTAGTCATGAATCCATAATTCCAAGTATTACAAAACTAAAAATTATATCTCGTACAAATTGTGGGACGCACAACGCACTTACCAAGCAAACGTAACCAACTTAATGAGTCAATGATATGATACGTTCAAATCCAATCTACTTTTTATTAAATAATTTCTATTTAAAAGGTGGTAGAACGAGGATGGTTCGACCGGGGAGCGACCACCGCTGGAAGGTTGCGGACTCATTTTCATTTGAGTCGACCATATTACTCCTCGGAAGTAGTAACGCATCTGTGATTGACTTCAAAAAGAACCTCTGTTTTATATTAAGTTGTTTACAGTGACCACGAACATTGTGGACTGCAATCCACGCTACTTAAATCGTATAAAAAAAATAAAAACGTTATTTTGATAAAAACATACATATGCCAGAAATCAACGTGCCGGTAATAATAATATATCAGTTTACAACACAAAAGCTATTTACTAACCCAGTAAACTAAATGAGACAAAATTACATAGGTACTTCATATGATGCTTTGTTTGTTATCATTATGGAGGGAATTGGAACGTGCGAAACGGATCTAACTGTATTTTTAACAACCAAATCAAATAAAGCAAGTTAATTTATACGAATTTTGTGAAAATATCATGTAAGGGAGACGGCGCATTAGTGAGTCAATATTGAATGTCGTATATTTATGTCTGTATGCTTGTATTTTGTATTCAAATAGTTTGTTTTGATCTTTTTTATATAACTTATCTACTCGTTGGCAACTGGTCACTGCACGCTTTCTACACTCATAGCCCCACACTAGGATTTTCTCCTGTGTCGTGGGTGCCATGGACACACAAAGACGAATACACAAATACCCAGACCCAGAACAGAAGTCCAAACTCTTCGTTCAGATGTCTGTCTGGCCGGGGATCGAACCCGGGACCCACTGCGTATCCGACCGGTATGGTGACCGTTCCGCCACGCGGGTCGTCAAATGTATTTCTATCTACTGCAGCGCATGTATTTCTGAAATGAGCTCTTAATAGGATTGGTGTTAGCCGATGTCAGTCATAGCTTCTTTTCTTATAATATGGAAGTACCAATAAAGTATGCAATTCACCTAATGATAAATCAAGTGAACATCTGTGATGAACCCCAGATAAAATCTTACCTGAGATTGGACTTGAGAAGTTCCGCAGTAACGGAGGCGGAGGTGGAGTTCCGTTACAACCCTAGATAAAATGCCTTCGACTTTGCTATCGCTGGCGACTAAGTTAGTTCGCCATGTGTATCTCTGCCTTATACTCTACAAATTAGAACATAGTAGTATTTAATAATAATTAATGCTGTTAGACCGCTGCAATCGTATTAAGAAGGATCCATCACTCGCGTTTTTTATGTACAAGTTTGAGCGTATATCATTAGTCTTCAAAATATGACGTTATCACATTAAATAAAATTTGAAATTAAATTTATACTCATTTTGTTAGCTCTGGTAATCTTAGACATACACCTGTATACATTATTACAAATATGTTATAAGCCCGTCGCATCTGATCGATATTTTAATTTACCTTAATTGCAAAAATTCTATCA
Source organism: Cecropterus lyciades (assembly GCA_002930495.1). Lineage (NCBI taxonomy): Eukaryota > Metazoa > Arthropoda > Insecta > Lepidoptera > Hesperiidae > Cecropterus > Cecropterus lyciades. The sequence goes on along the minus strand of MOOZ01045295.1, from coordinate 346,156 downwards.
CGTGCCCCGGTACCTAATTTAAGTACGCGTATCATGATTAAAACGTGCGTCTTAATTCTATAGAACGCATCTATAGAATTAAGACGCACGTTTTAATCATGATACGCGTACTTACGTTATCATTATTTTCCAATAGTATGGTAGAGATTATGGTTTATTATATGGGCTCCCTTTTCATTAGGTAGCGTTGGATTTCAATGTAGCCTAGACTAGAGCAAAAAATATTTGCTGATAATGATAAATAATTATGATATGAAATGTATTAAGGGTAACACAAAGACTGCACACAATGAGTTCTCACTTTGTGTATAGGAAATTATCATAATGAATTCAGAACCTATC
>MOOZ01045295.1:315507-332150 GCA_002930495.1 Cecropterus lyciades | reverse complement strand
GTATACTCCTACTTAGCAATGCAAGAGATGCTGTTACTGTAAAAAGAAATACGAAAAACCTATACAATTGTATAATTTCAGTAAATAAACTGCAATTAAGACTTTAAGTGATGCTGTATAGATCTTTTAGACTAAAAATGACTAACATTACATAGCAAATACATCTTTCATGTCGTATTTACGTTGTTGTTGAAGTATAAATGTTTATACTGCCATAAATCTGTCTTTATTAAAAAAAAAGTTAAAAATAATAGCCCTTAGCACGCAAGTCGTGCAGATAGACGGTTTTTCTCGATATTACTTAATTATGGTATTTGTAATTAAAAGCAATCAATATGGCCTCGAGTCAAAGGCGTAGTAGATATATATAGTGATCCTTTTTTTAAAAAATCGTGATAAGTGTATTTTTATATGTATCAGTGAATTGTACTTCAGTGAATTGTAATTAATTCGTTTGGAAGCTGTAAAATTAATTCAGATTGTTATTAGTAAGAGGAAGAAACGTATAACGTACCTACGGTGGCTGTAAATGGAAACTCATCAAGATCTGAAGGGTTTCGCAAGTGATTCGATCGAATCAAACCATCAATGAGGGTTCACGTGCCCTTGCCGTTGCCATGCGGGCATTTGCATACAATTGTACACACGCCATGAAATCTTCTTATGGTGGACATTGTTTTTATGGCCTGTCTGCGAAGCACGGTACGACTAAACAATACTGTTATAAACAGCCATGACAATACAGGTATCTTTTAAGAATAAGCAAAAACGCTGGCAAATGCTGATGAATAATTTAATTATAATTTTACTGGTTTGCTTAATGCCACAAAATTAAGGATGATTAGACAAACATAGCAGGGAAAATAAGAGTATTAAATAATGCGAGTGTGTCAGTTAATTGGCATGATTAAAAAAAGACAAGACGTACCTTGGAATCAATTATGAAGCATTATGCAATCAGTAGTTGAATAATTCAGAAGCGACCCATAATCAGAGGTAATCTCGCATAAACAAAAAAAACGCGTGATTAACCCTACCTAAAGATTATTAACTATAAAAAATATGTATGATTATATAGAATATTAGTAATCAACAATTTTTTAACAAATTTGTTGATTACTAATATTCACTCACTCACTTACTAGTGTATTACCGCGGCTCCGCCCGCTTTTATCAGGTTTAACACGGTAATGAGTATCCTATGCGTTTATCCGGGTCATAAATTATCTATGTGACAAATTTTAACGAAACTTGACCAGTAGTAAAAGTGAAATAGTAAAAAACATACATACATCCTCACAAACTTTCGTCTATATTATAATATTAGTAAGATACAATCAAAATGCAGGGATCCCTTAATTGTTATCGTTAAGTGATATTGGTCACCCTACATTCAATCTCTAATTAATTGAATCCCTTTTTATATCGTGAACAGCATACTAAAGTTCGTTTACGACTCAATAAAGTAAACCCTTATTGGTGTTTGTGGTTATATTAAGTTTTATATTTGGCTTAAGGTGATAATGCAGTTAACATTTTGTCAATCCCCAATGACCAATGTGTCAATGTTTGCGCCAATATATTTTTTTAGAGCAGTGATCAGAATTAATAGCGGCAGAAGTGGAAGTTTTTATGACGGTAATTTTTTCTTTCTACGGAGACACCACCTTCAGAGCAATATTTGCCAAGTCAAGTATCGATATGAATGTTATGATAATGCAGCCATTAGCATACGATGAGACTTTCCGACTTAGTCCACGGATGCTCATAATGTATCTTGGCGCTAATTACAAATGTTCATTTCTTAAATACTAATATTAATAACTTAACTCTAAAATTTTATAAGTTAAAAATGGTTCTCAATAATAATATCAAAAATAAACCACGATGACGCAACCATAAAAACTTGTTAGTTTTTTTTTGTTATATATTCCTCGTCGCTTTTAAAAATACATAATTTTGGGAAACCTACATCTATCGGAAAGGGTAACAAGCGAAACCGCTCGTGTCATAGTTTATTTTCAGTTTGGAATTCGTTTCAGTCGTTGGAGACTTGTTAGACACCGGGCGAGTGACTGGCAAAGGATGACGCTCAAGGAGTGGCCATAGTGTACATACAAGATCCTTGATTGCAATCGAATAATTTTCTAAGTATTGTCTCAAATGTAATATCGGCACAAATGTACGTTATTATTACTATTTCATAGAGTAACAATATTTCTGGTTAATACTGTATTTTTTTTTGATACTATGACTTGTATCTACGACGTTGTATAACGTATAACTTACAATGCAACCAAAGCAATGTATGTATTCACCATTTGTACGAAGGGAATAGAAATTTGGCTAACTTAGAATGTTGCAATCATGTGAAAATTTCAAATACACTACAATTTTATTATTGGTGTCAAATGTATTTATCGATTTGCAATGTGAAATCTGTCGTTTAATGTCTCCAAGTCCATCGTTTGACAACATATAATCTGACAAGTCGATTAAATTCTAAAGACATCGGTCGCAAACCGTTCGCGGCTCGTCAATAACCCAAGTCTGCTGTCAAACGGTGTGGTCAAAGCTTGTTCACACTGATCGCGAGCTCGGTGGCGGGCGCGGACACGATAAATTAAACATAATGGCATTGTATGGAAGTGTTCACATACAACATGCCAGCGCGATGTAAGTCGCCAAAGAGTTCGCGACTGACGCGTGTGGATCACTCGCAGCAATATCAACACTATAGTGTTGTGTGCGAGTGTTCATGTTGATACTACCAACTGCGTAAACGTCTGGCGGACAATGTGAACACGCATCGCTTCTCCGCGCCCGCAACCACACACTTTTCCGCTGTTTCTGTGAACACAAGCACTTACAGGCCCGCCGGTTTACGAGCGACGTTCAGGTTGACGTTATCGCGACTCGAATAGCCGCTCGTAACTTAAGATTATGTTATTCAAACCGTTTGATTTACGGGCCATTCGATATTTTTGTGGCAAGTGCCTAATGTACCACGTATACGATTTTAAATTTTGAATCGTAAAATGAAAACGTCGTTTTAAATCAGTTCGCCTTGTTAAATTAATAGTCTTATTACCATGCAATCCTAATATTTTTTTGCAAGCGGTGGTTTTAGCGAAACCTTTGTAAATCCAGCGTTTATGCAATATTACTTATCTATGATATTTTTTGGTTCTCGCATTTTTTAATTTTTATACTTGTTAATTCATATTCTAAGAATAACTAAGAAAGAATACGTGTTTCATCTTATGTTAAAAAAAAAGATTTTATGTATTCATTATGTTAACATTGTAATCTCCATAATATTAAATAGGACATTTAAATAACATTATCTGAAAACAAAACAAATAGGAACCATTCAAGATGCGCACGCGCTGCGTTGGTTAGCGGTTGTTATTTTCGCGCGCGCCCGCTGCGACTATTTTCAGCCAGTTCGACGATCCTTTCTCTAAATGAAAAACAAACAAACATCATCCTTGAATTATTTTCTCAGCACAGATTCGCCAAATGATCGCACAGGGAATTAATTTTAAACTTCCTTTGTTACAGGTAAGGATGCCACTTTAAAATTTAGGGTTGCAATATGTTATACACCAAAGGTAAGTGGTTATGGAGACCCCCATTACTTGAAATACACGATTACGTAATATTTATTATTTCCTAAAAATCTAAAAAGTGATATTTATTCCACCTTCTAATAACTCCCTACTATTTTTTATTGTTTAGATACAATTAGATACAATAGATTTTATGTATTATACAAAACACAGAAAGAAAAATATGTTATTTCAATGTAAAATTGCCTACACTTTAGTACAATTAGAAAAACTATTATGTTATAATATGTTGTATACATTACGGACGTAAATAAATCCTGACAGAAATATGCCGTTCCCCGGATGTGGACATAATAATTAAGTCCCGTCACGGCTACACTCCAAATCCCGTACCCCGTTTGATGGCGCTCCGTGACACATCCTGCAGCTTCCACGGACTCTGTGTCTATTTTAATATCAACTCGTGTTTTGTCGGGTCATATTATGCTTTGAGTGTGGTATCAAATACACAATTGGATGTATCGTAAATTTAGCGTTTGCCCCCATCGGTATTACTGTAAATATTAATTGCAGATAGTGTTTTATGGTAGGTTATATTTGACTTGCTGTTTCTAACATCTGTTCCTATAACGTGAAACAGTTGAAGCGTTTTATATAGTGTGAAGGCGACCACCGCAGTCCTCAGTAGTGACAATCTTTAATTGTGGAGTTGGTTACAGATGTCAATGAGTGGGAGTAACAGTATAATCAGGCGGATTTCGTGAACGTTTGCTACTTAAATAAAAAAAAACAATTTTGACAAAATACGAGTTAACTTCGAAAAACGTATCCTTATTGATGCAGATAGCTATAATATTAATATAATGAATAAACTTAAATAATCATTATGTTTTATACATACATTTTTCCTAGCGCAGAGTATAGGCACTGTTATAGTTTGAAAAAAAAATTGATAACAGTAATTGAAGGCACATTCAATATGTTAAGTCTTAATTGAACTAAATGTTATATCGTAAAAATAGAACAGGTAAAGTAAGAACCATCATAAAAACTCAGTAATTACACAGCGTCCTTATCATACATTCTTGGACCTTTATTATGTCACAAGGATTAGAACCCGTTTCACGATGGCAAAAAATGTCGCATTCACGCAAATTTTTCCCACACTGCAAATAAGAGATTCGACGAAAACACCATTTATTGTGAGGAACGCGATGCGCAAGCGCAGGTGCGTTACGTACGCACTTCTAGAAAAGTGCGCACTCCCATTTCGCCTAACCGCATGTCATAATTTCCCTTATTACGTTCTCATTAGTGCGAGAATTGCTTGAAATATTTGTTAAGATATTTAGCAATTACACAGCTGTGGTCCCAACTGTTCCGCCCCGGGTACATCTGGAACGTATGCACTGTAAGTGTAAAGGAATCTCGTATTGTTGATCCTAACGGAAAGTGTTTTGTCCGTAAAATCTTGTGTTTTAGGGGTCCGTACAGATAGATCCGACGTTCCTCACTCGTATTTATTCCTTTGCAATAAAGGTTAAAAATAAGAAATAAATGGATAATCTTAAAGGAATAAAATGCCTTCATATTCCACATGCAAAATTTAGTAGGTATACGCAGTAATAAAAATCAGCAAAGTATGAGTTCTTTCGCGCAAAAGACCATTATTTCATTAACTTTAAGTTGCCTCTTAAAGTTAATGAAATAATGTTTCCTTTCCACCAAAAGTGTTAAATAAATAAATAATTAAATAATAATTACTCCTACACTAATAGCATTGTGCTAAGGAACCCTCGTAGCGAAAATTCGACTCGCTCTTGACCAAATTTTTATAGCATCGCCGTCGTGTAAAAGTGTATTTTAACGCGATGCATCATAATAGCAGTGTTTAATTTCAACTTTGTGTTTAAAGTGTTTTCGTGAAGAATGTAGAGCAAAATGCTTTTACAATAAAAAACTATTTCGTGTATCTACAAAAAAAATATAGTTTGTACTATTGTACGTTGATATTTTAATATATCACATATTATACGTTTGGCCGATCAATATATAGTCTTGTGTACATATTTTGCATTTTTTAAATTAATTTTCACTCATCACAATCAATTCTATTTGAATTGTTCACGAATAGGAAAATTTAAATGGTAGCAACACTTCGAGATTATTTTGGTTCCCAAATACATTTAAATTATCCACCTTATAGTGTAATATTAATTTGTTTTCAAACCTTAACAAAGTAGAAATTTAACTGTGCTCTACAACAAACTAATCATACAGGCCTTCATACCTATAGCGCAGTAAAGTCGGCCCATTTAAGCTTAAATTAAGGTCACATGCCCTATTTTCGCACCTTCGACTTCACCTTTGTCATTCTCTTGAATGGATAATACAGTTTAATTATTAATGTTATTCCAAACGTGTTTTGTACTCTGTTAAATTTAAAAATGAATAAAAAACAAGTAGAATTCCTTGTTATTACATTCATAAAATACCGTGAATACTGAAAGGATTTTAAACAAGTCATTTAACATTATTATATGAATCTTTAAATCTAGGGATTTGACTATATTGCAATGGATTCATATAAAACTGGCATATGTTTGGGTTTTTCTTACTACTGGTGTTAGCCCTAAATGTCAGTTTATTTCTCCCTTTAATGTCAAAGGAAGTGGCAAAGGGATTAAATCTGTAAGATACGCAGTATCATCGTCCTGTGTAGATATTTATGTATGGTTACAAGTAACGCAATACATACAATCAAGCGCAGTAACATGCCAAACACCTCTTGTTTCCGGGAGCCCAATTCTTCATGGCTATACAACCAAAGAGGTCGGTGTGCATTATTGTTTCCTGCATTACAGTATATGAGTGTGATTATTTGAACGTAGAAAGCGTTCATTATTCCATTCAATTAATAGGTCACCTCCGAAACATATCAGGCACCTGTCTTCGGCTTTTCACGATACCAATCTCTGTGGAACTATGGATAATGTTGCGGTTACCCCATTTCCCTCCCCATTACACGCAACGGTTATTAGTTTTTGTGCTATTAAATATTAATAAATAGTTTAATTTCATCCCCCAAACCAATTGAACCAGGTGGTTTGGGGGATGAAATTAAACTCCATTATCTGAGCGACAACGTGGGTTAGTCGGGGTTTAATCGATTTTTCTTTAGTTTAAGAATATAGACTTTGATGCGCAGAAATAGGTCACGTTTTGATTCTTTATGACGGACGCTTGCTTAGTTTAAGGCTTTAGAGATCCGCGAGATACTGTTTAATTGAAAGTTTGTAGCACTTTCGTCCGCTTATAAGAAATGTAACAACTTTAAATAATATTAACTTTTGATAAAATAGATGGTTTAGTAGAAACAAAGATTGAATATTACCTGAGGATGAGATGAGAGTACTTGAAACCTTTAAATTAAATTTTTAGATTTGGTTTATGAGATAAAAAAAATAAAAATTATAGATAATCTTAAATTTTTATTTGTTTTCAGTTCTCCAAACTATTTTTTTATTTTTAAGATATGTATAGGCCTGTGGAACTTTAATTTATTTTAGGTATTCAGATGTACGTAGGTTGAAGGATCGTAAAGATGTATACATAATGGCTTCAAAAGTTTCTCACTTTTGAATACCGAACTTTTGATTCACCGAATGTGGTATTTACGGTCCTTCTTTGTCTGAAACAAAATCCATGTTTAACAGTGAGACAGTTAAATTAAGCGATTGGATATGAGTACAGGCTTTACATGTGTGTGTTTTTTTATAATAAGATATGGAGCCAGAAGAAAGCCACCATGCTTTATAAAAAGTAGTTCAGACGATCAAAGAATATTCAAACGGAACCACTACATACAAATGCAGTTGTGTATTTTTTGCCGTCTAACGGTAAGACAGCGGTGGTTTGGATGCAGGTAGGCGCAGCACAGAAATTATGTGAGGGCTCTCATAATTTCTCCAATCTGTTTTGCCGAACCGCTCTCGTTTTGTGTCGGTCATATATTATATATTGTTTTGTTATCAGTATAGTAGTGTCTTTAGGTGTATTTAAAACTTTTAACAATTTATACAATCTGACAACATTCACTTACAAAATTTGTTTAAAGAAAAATAACAATTGATACAAAATTTAACCATGCTAATGGGCAGATTATTCTCCGCACTCAAACACTGCTATAATTTTTATTTGAAATACTTATAAATTAAACTAGCTTATTTTTGTATTAATTAGGATTTCTTTGAACGTGAATATAATTTATTTATCAACGTAAGAACAAGCTTGCGCGGATATTAGTTTTCAAACAAAGGGCTAACAAAACAAGTAGGCGTTGCCTCATAAAAGCTCTTTTTGTTTAATGGCCAGTAATTAGATGACAAACGGAATAACGTTACACAGATCGTTAGGGCTCAAGCCTTTCTTTGTCAATGGCTGGTGAAAGCAAAAGTTTGTTTAGTTCCCCATTATACTCCCTATATGCACAATGCCGATGCGATACGACAAAGGCCCTTTCCCGTAATGCTGCAATAAATGAGATTATTTACTGTTAGAAAGTGAGTTTTATTATCATAACATTTTTCCAAAAGTCTCTATCTAAATAGTGTTTGTAGCTTTCAAAGTGTTGAATAACTTAATCTATATTACATATCAATTCACGAACTGACAATCATAGTAATGATATACTAAATATAGAATCATGATCTTTATTGATTCATGTCATCTTCCGTTAAATATATTAAAACTAGCATGCTACAGGTAACTGAGCATAAGCGAGTTAAGCGACCGAGAACTATTAAAACGTCAATTGTAAATATATACTTATGTTATTATTTTCGACCACTTTATAGTCAGTAGCGCAGTCCAAAATAATATGTTCAGCGAAGCTTATAAATTTATAACAGATATGGGATAGGATGAAACAAACCGGCAGCAGTGACGTTTAAGAAGCGGGATGACCAAACAAATTAGTTGATAAAATATGACAAACTGGTCGCCCGTGGACGATCTACGGCCGTCCTCGATCACTCAAGATGTCGGGGCATTATATCGAGTGAAAAAAGAAAAGCGGCAACAAGTAGAACAAGTATACATCTTCCTTTTTGTAATGAGATATTACGGGAGCGCGAACGGCCGCCCCCGGTCTTGACTCAGGGCTCCTTTTACGTCCGTTTATGAAGACTGAATCTTCAAAGAAGAGGAGCGGTTAAACTGACATGATTCCTAAACATGTCGGGTTATACTCGGCCGTATCCTTGATAAGTCTATTTATAATATGCGAAGTTGTGCGACTCTTAGCTGTGCGTTTATAAGACCTACTGGATCGATTTGTGACGCATGCATGCGTGAAACACCGCATTGCATTTCGTATTTCTTTATTTATCTTTATTTACTCACTACTAAGTTGAGTGATAATTTCTTTATATTCAATACATGTATAATTTGGCGGCGTATATATATATGTACTATTACTAGTTATATCTACTTGTTAATGTTCTGATACGTAAAAATAAAACATGAATAACCATTGATGGCAAATAAACGTAATAGTATAGACTTATAAACAATCTACGGAACAATGCTTGCCACTTCACGTACAAATAACACATAGTGGTTCGCATCATAGATTGTGCCGATAACCACGAGTTAGCTCACTTAACAAAATGTTCACGTTGATGTTCATACTACTTATAATGTAATACCTGCCTAGGTAAATTCTTTTTGGGACAGACTAAAAATCGAGTGCATTTATATTTCCGTTTCCGCACTAAACATCCAATTAAAGATATTCAATTGGCAAATTGCAAAATAGCATTAAACACGATCTATTGCTATTTTTTTAAACGTTAAACGTGATGTTGGGAACGCAGACACTCGAACAATATTGTTTTTGAAATCTTGTTATCAATTGAAATTGTTTTGCTATGTTTAAAGGAAGTAAATATAAATCATTAAAAATCTAATGCCTTCTTATTAATTCTGCATTGTAGGTACGTTTTACATACACTCGTAGTAAAAAGTAGATCAGGCACCTCATAGTTTTTAAACCCTATGCTATACAAAATGCTGTCGTCGCACTATTAGTTCTCGAACAGGAAGGAAGTTAGTCAAAAGGGATGTCGTGATGTGATATGTGATATTCTCCATATTAGAATGTTCTATATAGGATATTCTCCAGTTAAGAGTTATCAAGCCCCCTTTTACACAATTTCAATAAATTTATTATACATGCAGGATATTGGAAAGCTGACGCCTATGTTAGTGAAGATAAAGATAATCTTAGAAGTACCAATCGGTTATTAAATGTATGCATGGATTTGCCTTTCAGAGAACTTATGGCAAAAATTTATGAGTATCTATAGAAAAACATCGAATACTGAAAATTATTAAGAATAAAGGGTCACTTTTAAATATCTAAGTATAAGTAGGAGGTAGGTACTCGTAATTAATGGGTTTATGCTGTAACAAAATATAAAACAAATATTAGACGACCCGCGTGGCGGAGCGGTCACCATACCGGTCTGACACGCAGTGGGTCCCGGGTTCGATCCCCGGCCAGACAGAAATGTGAAATGATGAATTTAGGTTTCTATGAATTAGAGTTCTGGGTCTGGGTGTTTGTGTATTTGTCTTTGTGTGTCCATGGCACCCACGACACATGAGAAAATCCTAGTGTGGGGCTATGAGTGTAGAAAGCGTGCGTAGAAAGCGGTTTAAAACAATGTTTCCAAAATAATGGGGATAAACATCGAATCTAGTAAAAACCTTTTCAAAACACTTATATCTAATCAATACTTGAATATCTAAGTTTGCATTGAGCTTCAGATCGCAACCAATGGCTACGGAAAGTGGAGTATAGGCCTACATTTATAATAAACATACGATATCTTCTCAAGTGTGAAATAAGACGGTTATGTTCAGAGGAATTATGAACAAATCACAAAGGGATCGAACTCGTTCATTTGTATACATGACTGTTAGTCATTGTAATAACTGCGGTTAACCTCTAAGTTTATAAATTAATTTAATAATTTCAGCTTCTGGTCAGCCACAGCGAAGGTTGCAATCAGTCAAATATCAGTACGATAATAACAATGAACAAAGCGCGGACTGATTGCAAGTAAACAAATGATTCAATCGCGTGCGGGAACTGTAAGGTTAATTAAATCATATCTTATCGATGAAACAATTATCTTAACGTAACTGGTTAACTCATACTCTCTGTCAGGGATATGTTTCAGGGATTCTTACAAGTTTTTTTATCGTTTAGAAGTAGCAAGTGGACACTGCCGTCCATGGACATCTGTTATCAACTCCAGACACGATCAGTCTTACCTGAAGTTGGCCTCAGATGCGTTGCTACCTCTGAGGACAAAGATGGAACGCCTCGGATAATTATGTCTCCCTTAAAACATCTTTCAGACCAGCAGCAGCAGCGCATAACACTGCTGTTATTAGGCAGAAATAGGTGTGGCTGTAGTGCTTCCTTAGTCGAACCACGAAGATTTCTAGTACCTATCATCAAAGTACGGAAACATTTTAAATTTCGATAGATTTTAGGAAATTCAGCTTAAAATAGTAGACACGTTTGTTTTTAACGCTTAACGCTGTCGCTTACAGCGCACAGCGAATGACGCTTGAAGCAAATATTTTGTGCCCTCGGGACAAGTCGCATAACTCATAAACTTTGTTTATTTTTGATTGACCTACATTTTATCCGGAACGAGAATTAATAGGATGTTATAAAAGTATGTTATTTATGTACACAAACTACTTATATAATGCAATAAAATATTTTTTGATGCATCTGATGGTAGATGCACAGTACTACCGACCACTGACATATGCAACGAACCCCATATAGAACACGGGTTCTATTTGAAGTCGGTTACAGGTACTTGGCCACTCCTGGGAACTACGATGGGCGTTCAGATATAGATGTGGCGCTGGTACTTCCCCAGCGAACTCCACTGCTTCAACCATCCTTTAAGCACTTTTGCTTTTGTGCAGTTGTTTTCATTGATCACTGATTACGTTTTGCGTGACTTCTATGATTCATCGAGCGATATATTTTGTTGAAACATTTGAAACAGATTCAAGGTTATTTCTGTTATTGGGTTATTTTGTTACCGATTTTAATTATAGATTCGTAATATAATAATAAAAATACACAATTAGTATATAGAAGAGATCAATTAAATGTGTCGACAACATGTGTTGTCTCTTTGAATTTGTAAAAGCCTAATGTATATTTGATAATAACTAAATTCTTTCTAAATAAAAATGAAACGCTTTCTACGTTCATAGCCCCACTCTAGGATTTACTCCTGTGTCGTGGGTACCATGGACACACAAAGACGAATACACAAACACCCAGACCCAGAACAGAATCTAAAATCATCAGTTAGATGTCTGGTCTGGTCGGGAATCGAATCCGGAACTCATTGCGTGTCAGACCGGAATGGTGACCGCTCCGCCAGGTGGGTCGTTAAATAAAGAGATTGGCCAAGCTTAAGATCCTAATTTTTTACTTACACTTCATACACACGGTGGAACTCTTCGTGGTCCGCTGGTGGCGCCACTCCTATACAAAATCTTCATACTTCATAAAAGCAATGCGTTGTTGTATTTTTTCATTAGAAGGAAGTTACAAAACAGTTATAGGTTACACAAAGCCGTCTTGATCTTTAGGGGTAGTAACCCACCTGTGTTCGACTTTAGGTTCTGCCCTATTTGGGATCGGATACATATGTGCCACGGGCAGCAGTAACCACTTATCATCAGGTGTGCTGCTCAGTTTCAGGTTCCGTCACATAAAAAAGCCCGGTGTGGTCCCAGGCAGGTCGTGACAAACGTCTATAAATAAAAACAATATCATTACGTATGCACCCTAGAAAACGCTATTACATACATAGATAGTAACGATATATTAACGTGAGACAAATAACGACTTCGATTTATCTCTCGTCGTGTTTGACGGTAAAATATTTCTCCTTTATGCAACGCGTTAAGCGTTACGCTCCGGTGTGATGGTCGGCCACGCTTATTATCATACGCCTGTGAATATCTGAATGTCTGTTTATATTCTGAGTTATTTATTTTTAAGCATAATTCGTCACAGAATTTGTGAAGTGGTATTTTTGTATGTGTCGATTTCGTATCTTGTTCGGTTTATGGGACATGAACAAAAATCAGTGTTATGTATATTTCGAGTACCTTTGTCGTCTGTTATCATGATAGACAAGCGTCAAGTCCCGATCCTGACAGCCGTGACATGACAGATACTTCTTAACTGAAGGTCTGTTTACAAGTGATTTGTTACATTTACGTAGCAGAACGTACTTACGTAAAGATGGTATTTAAAATACTAAAACCGTAATGGTAAACAAATCGAAATCACATAATCTAACCCCGCACTTACCATTGATACTTTCTTTCTTACTTATGTACGTATTTGAAATAATTTTGCGGCATAACATCACATAGAAGCTTACATATATAAAGTTTATCAAAGTTGTCAGAAGTTGAAGTTGTAATTCACAATTGTGTACAACATTTGAGAATTAGATTTGTCAAGCATGGGAAGTGATCGATAATTGTAGGAGATGTGTGGCGTATCCTAGTCCTGGGCTAGGATATGCTTGTGACTAGCAGTGTGTCATCAAAGCGTTGATGGCGATGACTCTAATACAGAATTGAAGGAAACATATATAAATAGAATATGCTTTTCAAATGTTCGTATCTGAATATGGTGAGAACTACTTTTTGATGAATTTTATTGATATGCCATTTAGTACACGGAGCATTTGCATAGATTGTTGCATATGTTAGTAACGGATATATTTCGTAATATGACTCAAAAGCATGATCTCAAATTGTTGCGAAACAGATACCTAACGTCCATCCAAGTATCTTTAATCTAAATATTATACGAATAAATAATACATACATGTATAAAATATTTTGTGATACAAAATGTGATAAGGCAGCGTATATTGTATACACATATAATTTACATTGCATGAATAAAAACATGATGTATTATGCACATAATGATAATCATTTTTATGTTCGATACGACCTTCGTATTTTTTTATATTGAAAGAAAAACATGTGAATTAAATTTCATGGGCTCTTGGAGATGTCTTAAAATATGTTATATGTATACTATGGACATGTTTATATGTATGCCATTGTTATTTGGGCCTAATATTAATAGTGTTAAGCGCTCCTGATGATTCATAGACGGCTGTTACCACTTAACATCAAGATGTCTCCATTGTTGTTACTTCTATGAGATAAATAAACATAAACGTAACATAAACGCTTTCTACACTCATAGCCCCACAGTAGGATTTATCTTGTGTCGTGGGTCCCATGGACACACAAAGACGAATACACGAACACCTAGACCTAGNNNNATCTAAACTCATCATTCAGATGTCTGTCTGGCCGGGGATCGAACCCGGGACCCACTGCGTGTCAGACCGGTATGGTGACCGCTCCACCACGTGGGTCGTCGCGGATATATCTTAAAAGGTGGTAGAACTCTTTGTAGTTCGACTCCGGAAGACCACCGCAACGCCTATTTCTGCCTAATAACAGCAGTGTAATGCGCTGCTGTGTTCTGGTCCGAAGGGTGTGGTAAGGGAGACATACCTTGGCTTACCTTAGGTGAGACTTTGATCTTACCTAGGGTTGATTACAGATGTCCATGGGCGGCAGTAGCCACTTACCATCAGGTGGGCTGCATACGTGTTGCTACTTCCATACTATAAAAAATATAACATATAAAAAAGCAACCTGCCGAAATACGACTGAAAATTATATCTTTTTTTAACACTGGGTATACGCCCTACCCCCTTGCGTTGCTCCAGCGTGTTTTCTTATACGTTAATTATTGATAAGCTCATATTATGAGTTTATTACGTTTCCTCTAGACGATTACTATGTACGTGTTCGTAAAAACATTGCAATGTACATTGGACGTGTACGTTTTTTTTTCGACTATACCTTGCGATCGTTTTAAACATAACAAACTTGTACTTAGGGATGATGGCGCAACGAATATCAAACACGGGTTACCTGACCCATCACTAGATTATACGTGTATAAAAACGTGCGTATATTTTTTGTTTTTATCTAAAGTTACACATTTCCTTTCTAAATTTTCTACTTCTAAAAGCTGTAATAAAATTAAAAAAATTAGCGATGTTTTATTTAAAATATCGTATTACCAATTAAAATCAAATTTAATCTATATCTATTTAAATAAAAATAGATAAGTGTCTCGTATACAGCAGGGTATCCCTTCGAAGATTCATGCGAATTGAATAAAAAACACATTATATATTTAAATAGGTCATGGGGTACCATAGACACGAGATGAGATATAGGACGCGATAGGAACACGTGTGCGAACCATGTAACTAACAATTATTATATGCGCTTAAGAAATTCTTATGTCTAAGGCGTTAAAATCTAAGATTGATTGAATTAAAACTGTTAGTGGAATACAGGCTCGTGCAGTTGCGAAATCGTATGTATGGATTGCTCATCAAGGAATTTTTATGTTGAAGGTGTTAAAGTGGAAATTTGGTTAATATACGAGCGCTCGTCAGGCTCGTCGTAAGGCCATGAAATTTCGCAGCAAATTGTGACAAATATGCTGAAATTCGCTCCGATCTGATGCTTGCACCAAACGAATATTTCGGGCCACGAAAAATTCACTCCAAACGTCAATAGCACTTCAAGCGTCAGTGTTCTGAGTTAAAAAAAATTGTATCGAAATTTGCTGAAATTCGCTCAACGAACGTTTCGTGGCCCTCGGGTAAAGGCTATGGCTATGTAATAAACGGCACGTGAATGACAATGTATCTTTGTTTATGTTTTATCCAATTCTTCGATTTAACTATTGAATTATCTGTGATCGGAATAATGTTTTATTTCTACTTAATTGTGATGACAATCGCGTTTATATGTTTGTGTATCGATTATCATTAATGTTGTATCGACATCGTATTTATTGCTAGACAATGTTGATTCATCTCACGTACCTAACATATAACTGCAATAGAATAGAAAATAAAATCTTAATTTTTAATGATCATATTAAAATTATGAAGGTTTTTTTTATATTTTTTTTTTGCCATTATTTTAAATACCTTTATTAAAATCTTTAATGTTTAATACCTTTCATATAAAAACTTGAATATTATTTGTTTCTGAAATGAACTTGAGATATATCTTGATCAAATATGTTTTGGAACAAATTACTCTATAGTATATTTTATCCGGGGTAAACTTTTGTCCGGGGTAAACTCTGGAACTACTGAACCGATTTCAATCAAATTTGCATACCATGTGCAGTTTGATACAACTTGAAAGATAGGATAGTTTAGATCTATACATATTACGCGCCACGTTGTTTGTCCGCTATGGACTACTAAACTACTGAACCGATTTCAATAAAATTTGCACTGTTATATGCCTATGGGTTTTAACTGCGGCGCGTCAGACGGCCTGTAAGCTCGTTTGGTACTCCGCTCATATAAAAACCCTTGGTTATCTCCGCGCAAAGCATGCAGTAATACACACGCAAGGCGATCTGCATAATTGCGATAATTGCTTCTAAGAACTGTCATGCAATGAAGATACTATAATATATGATATATCGTAAATAATATTTCACAGTATCTCGTACCTACATTAGGATTTCACACTACGAAGATAATACATTTTACCCGTTATATCGTAATCATCGTGTAATCCTAGGAAGTAATATAAACTTCATATTAAATTCTAATTTATGTTAATCACAAGATTTGATAATGTGTTCATTATCTTAAGTCTTTTTTTTATATAATGGAAGTAGCAAACGAGCTTGCAGCCCACCTGATGGACATCTGTAATCAACCCTAGGAAAGATAAAAGTCTCACCTAAGGTTAGCCGAAGATGCGTATGGGCCTCGGAAAAGTATGTCTCGCTTACCACACCCTTCAGACCAGAACACAACAGCGCATAACACTGCTGTTATTAGGCAGAAATAGGTGTGCGGTGCGGCT
>MOOZ01045295.1:298048-315310 GCA_002930495.1 Cecropterus lyciades | reverse complement strand
TAGGTGAACCACAAAGAGTTCTACCATCTTCAAAATGGTAGTTATATATATATATATATATATACACAATTAAATAAAAGGGAAAGGATATAAACTTCTGACTAATCATCGCAGTGCCTAAACTAGGTTAAACTAAAGCAAGGACCTTGAAATATGAACAATAGGTTTATTTAATGACGTAAATAAGAAAAGATTTTTGATATTAAAGGTTCAAATGATAGTATTGAAGAAGGTTTAAATGTTAGTATTGTATCGTGTAATAACGGTCTTGAATAGCACCACTCTCTTATGTAGTCGATGTTGTAGGAGGCGACTAAGAGACATAATGTAGGAGATGGGTAGTAGCGTCATTATAGACATCAACACCTACAGCGACCATCATCGTGCATGCCAGGAGCGGTGGAGATAGGCAAAAGACCCCATTAGGCGAAGCTTATGACCTGTAGACCTCAAAAGGCTGACGGACGGACGAACGGATGTATAATTTTGTATTACATGTAGTCTGCGCGTACGAAGTCGCGAGAAACAACTAGTTATGTAAATTATCTTAAGATGGCATATAATAGTGAATTCACAGTGAGTGCCCTAAAGAACCTTGTCGTCTATGGTATGATGACGTATCCCTAGTTTTCTTTGCATATATTCAATCACTATCTAATCTATATGCAATCACAGTTTTATACGCATATGGTATAATTCAATCATATATGACTGGTGTCCCACTGTTCTTTTCCTTTTCATATCTTAATGGTAATTAGATATCTACTACGATTTACTTTTCTAGTGCACAATTTATGTGTTATTAATGTGCAAAAAAAGTCTTATTTTCTACTAGAAAAACTTTTATCGGTAAGTTGTTAAAATAAATTGTTTTAAAACACATAACACAAATGTTTTTAAACGGTTTTTTTTTTGTTTTAATGTTATGAAATAAAACATATACCTACTCGTACTTATGTATGGGGTTAGAAATTTGCTCTTGTATTTGAATTACTGTTTTTTTTAAGTACAGGAAAAGAATATAAACCACTTTTTGATCTGTTTTGGTTTTATAGAATAAAATTATGTGGGTAAGTACTAAGATATATGCTTTTCTTTTTTTTACTACTTTTTTGTATATTTTTACGAATGTATCGATTAATTTTCTACACCATTACAGAGTATTGATAAATGAAATAATAAAGAATAAATCCCGCCTAACTGAGTCACGATAATGACGATAAAGCCGCCACGCCACAATTGTATATTTCCACAATATTTGTATTGTAAAGTGCAACGTATTCCGAAGTGGGCAAGGGCTCGTGAGTCATGTCAATGATCTCACTATTACATCAACTAAACGCATCGGCATATACGATATCATATGCACAACAAATTGCCGGTTGTTCAACGGACTACCTAATTGGCTGGGTCTACTTCGTCACCCCGAGATGCCGTGGGTTGGTTCTGACGTTTGTTGCATGAGTAAACTGCATTACGTATATGATGATATATTTATGTATAAATAAGCTGCATATAATTTTTCATTAATATAATAAATAAGAAAAATAATATCTTAGTTTCGTAATAAAATATAAGTATAAAAGTGTGAGTATAAAAACCACATATCGTGAGTACCCGTAACATGTTAAAATGTATCAATTCCGCGAGAATATTAGTCAAGAATCATAAGTATGAAGTGATTACATTATTAGACATAAATTAATTTTATAAACATATTTATAAGAAGTCTAACTGAAAACCATAGTTAATGATATTGGTAATGAAAAATGCAAACATCGAATCTCACTAAGTTGAGGTAATATAGGTTTCCTTCCGGTAGTACGAGAAATAGATAACATGTTTGTTTTTTTGGGACATCGAATATTATATTCTATTAAGTTTTAAATGACGTCAGACGAAGTAAGACTATTTTAACCGACTTCCCAAAGTAAAGGGGTTATCTATTTGTCATGTTTTTTTATTTCTTTATCACACTTCGTATATGCTATGTAATTTTAAAGTGCCCGTTATTTGGAAAGTTTTGCACATCCTAAAATGGAGCATGACATAAATATGTTGTTTGTGTATGAAAGGGAAATTACTAGGAAACGATTTTAGTTCAACTACGCAATTACGAGTGTGTCATAGTTTATGTTCCTACTATTTGAATTGGAACTATTAATTCAATTCTAATAAATTACTACATTTTTCACATAGTCTCTTGCTGATCTGGTGGGTTATAAGATACGACATATGCGCTGTATTTTCCGAACAGTATTATTAATATAGTCAAATTATATGTGCTTCATCATTAACAAGGGTATGAAAGTTTTTTTTTAAATATTTAAACCTGATTTACGCATGTATATATGAAATATTTTATCAGATGCTTTCCAAATACAAAACTGTAATAAATTATGCATTCAGCATCAGCCTCCGGTGCTTTCATATCTCGTGGAACTTTACGAATAATTGATTTTCGGAAGAAATCTAATGAGCATAAATTTTATACGTTGACGGCCGTATCTGCTTCGTCAACCGACAACTGTTCACGCAACATCCGCCCTCAGGGCACTTGCAAAAGTCGAGCGGCCTCAAATTGCAAGCATTGCTCGGGTGCTTACCGTAGACGCGCATAAGAATACATGGACGCGTCCATCGAAAATTTCCTATGCATTCGCGTTAATGTTACAAGAGGAGATCGCTCCTTAACTCGCGAATAGGAGCAGACTGCATCAGATGTGATTCAGAGCGAGCTTACGAAGTGAAGTGACGTCGGGCGTCCACCCCCGTAGCGGCGTAGCGGCCGTCCCCTAGATCTACGCGCTCAGTATCGTCCGCGCCTCGTCGACGAACGTACGCGTCTCTACTCTCTCGAAAAATTGACGTAATTTAGTGCGTTTATGACTATGCGCCCGCTTTGATTCCCGGAGAGGACAATTGTTTGAATCGTCGGGGAGTGTACGATTGTATTGTAATGAGGCGGGCGGGCTGCAGGTAAAGCTGGGACCCTTTTATCAACGTGGACTCGCGCCTTTTTTTACGCTAGACTATGGAGTTTGTATGTGATAGAGGGAATAGCAGCTGTGAAGTGTGACACGAACGGTGATGAGGGATTTGACTGCGGTGTTCAGAAGCCGTCAAGATTAGCTCCTACGCGGAACTGGACGCGCGTGCGGTGTCGCCCCGAGGGGCGCGCCGCCGCCAGTTCATCAAGGGCTGGAAGAAGACCATGGGGGTGATCTCCAAGACGTTCGGTGTCGTTTTCAGTCTGTAAGTTTTTGTATCACATTCCTGTTCATAAAATATAAGCGATGTAGTAACAAACTAGAGATTTTAAAAAATAATATGATAAATAAAAAGCACCAATTCTTACATTACTTTTTTTACATAGTGACCATAAATAAATTTACGATTACCATATCGCTCTTGTTAAAGACATTAAATGAACCTACCCATATTTGTTTATTTACGTATTAACCATAAATATTTTTGATGTTAACAGCAGCCAGTTTGACTCCCTATAATGTATTTTTTTAATCCTAGAAATATCGGTTCACGAGCTCAAAACAAATATAAAAATGCACAATGAATAAAATACATGTGCAGGAAATAGGCAACCTAATTTTTAAATGGCACTAACAATATATGATTATGTTGTCGACCGAACCTCACGTGTATCTCGGCCATTTATCTATTATAAAAATTTAAACACCGTAATAAGGGTCTGTTATAGCTTACAATAAGCAAGTGCGTGCGTCTGGTTGCGCAAGCGCTCCTATTCGCACGTCCGACGTATACGCGTATCAGATCTACAGAAGAAATGCGCGGGCTTTCGCTCTCATTTCCTCACAGGTCACCGACAATCGCCGTTCAGAAATTCAACATTCACTGTCTAATACTTTTGTAGAATTTTTATGTAATTGCTGTGGCGATGCGAGCATGCGATCTACTTGATTGTAAATGGCCGTATATTAACATTTGTAATGTATCCCTAATAGAATAGAAGACTTACCCGGGGACACAAATGGGATACTAACTTTAAGAGCTAAGCTTTTCTTTAATGTAGATGTAGCAAACGAGCATGCAGCATACCTGGTTGTTAGTGGGTCCTGGCGCTCATGTACATCTATACATATAAATAAAATTGAAGTCTCTGTTTGCAATATCAAAATAACAGATTTTTACCAAATGCATATGGATGTATATACGATACTGACAACAAAACATTAATTACTAAAATTTTAGTCTGTCTGTCTGTCTGTTTGTTCTGGGTAATCTCTGAGACCGCTTGACCGATTTTGACGGGACTTTCACTGTTGGATAGCTGATATCATAAGGCGTAACTTAAGCTATGTCTATTTTAGAAAATGTAATTAGGGTTCCGCACAATAAATAAAACTAAGAAAACGCGCGCGCTCTACGCGCAGGCAGCCACCGTCTCCGTCGATAATGTCAGTTGCTATCAGTCCTCTCTGAAACAATGCTATAATGTTAAAATTGTATAAGGTCTAAAATTTCGACTATATCTAACTATGTAAAGTTACATTTTTTAAACGCGGGTATAACCGCGGGGCTCAGCTAGTCTATTATATATTTATGTCAGATAAGAAAAGATCCTATCTAGTGTCGACTTCAAATGCGTTGTGCTAGCCGTGAGGTCTGAGTTGTGGATCTACTAACGCTTCGGTCAAGCATTTATCATTTACTATCTTTTGGACCGAAGTGCAGTAGCGCATATTATGCAGAATATTTGTAGAAATAGCATATTCTGGTTCCTCCAAACTAGATCTAATGGAGATTCTACCAACTTAAATCATTTCAAGTTTTTCAAATTTTCATTTCCGTATCTCATACGCGACAATTCAGTTATGCAAATCTTACGCCATGTCGCCCGCACTGAATGCCATCGTTAATTCCGGCCTCACAATCCTTATTGTTTCGTCAAATTAATGTGAGATTCTCCCAGTTTTCAACGCTAGAGCTCCGCTTTCCATTTGTGACATAACTTTTTGTTCTAGATCAAAATCATATTATTCATTTAAATTCACGCCTCATTTTCGTGTTAGCATATTATTGTATTTAAGTGTATGTGTATTATTTTGGCTCGCTGATATTATCCGAATAATAAATTAAATTCTTGTATACTAGAGTAGATACAGGTAAAAATATACATAGCCTTCCTCCGCCATCCGTGCAATCGCTTGGCGAACGGTCAGCCAAATGCACTTAGCACTTTACCAACTTTTCCTAAAGTTCCCGAGATTAGTAAAAACAATATATAAATCCGTTTTTTTATCAGATAGTGCTGTAATCTGAGTTGTGGCTGCCTTTATTTTGTGAGTAATTTCGAAAAGTCAATATATTTAAAAATATTTTTTTTTATGATTTATTAGTGTTTTGCCAATCTAAAAACCAAACAGTATGAATACGTTTTTACTCAACTTATAAGTAAGTAAGAAGTACTTATCATTACTTGGTGTGTCTACAAGATAATTACTAATTACCGACAACAAGTATTATTAAAGCGACTGACACCAACATACCAACCAACCCTTATTATATCATTACGTACATCCGTTACAGAATCCAATACACTATAATTGTGTGTGATTTTGGAAAATAAGAAACTATTATAGACACGAACTGATCTAGGGATTATTTTAACTACCTACTGTAACCTTCCTCTCGCGACTTGGTTAGTTACAGAGAACAAAAATAGAGTTAACGTATCTATCCCTTATATTGCGTTACAATTTTTTTATTAATGGGATCAATGATTAAATCATTGATACCTTTAATAAAAAA
This sequence comes from Cecropterus lyciades, assembly GCA_002930495.1. Lineage (NCBI taxonomy): Eukaryota > Metazoa > Arthropoda > Insecta > Lepidoptera > Hesperiidae > Cecropterus > Cecropterus lyciades. Next base: position 309,520 of record MOOZ01045295.1, on the reverse strand, counting down.
AATCTTATATTATAAAAAAATTATATTTTTAGCTGTGTGTCTTCTACTTGGCGCAGTAATTGACTAAGTAACTTAAGTAATATAATTGATTAATAACCAAATCAAAATAATAATTATAAATTGAAATAGTTATTCTATTACTATTTATTGTTATTCTATACTTTCTCGTGACATTGCAACAAAATCAGTCAGAATTACTTTTTTGATACATTGCAAATTGTAGTTAATAAATAAATATGTACACCAATCCAAAGGGAAACTGACCAACCAGTCCAGCTCAGCGATAATGGATCAAATCTATTATTCGACCATAACAGTAGGCCATTGACCGGCACAACGGTCGGACCCTTTCCCCATTAGTACCTGCCAGAGCGCTCATAAAGTCATAATTCATGTGCGATTCCGATCATTCACAAATGACTAGAGCCGTGTAATTTGGATCGAGTAGCAATTACGGTGACGTCACTCGTAAAGTAACTAACAGAATAGCACTCCAAATCGGAGTTAGCGAAACTCCGATTTGGACTGCTATTCTGTTAGTTACTTTTATGATTTTGAAAGTTGCGGTGAAATAACAAAGTTCTTTACAAGGCGACAGTGTTGGTACTGTCGTATTTTAGTGTAATCTGAAATCTGATATGTGAAGGACCTTTGATGTTGATACATAACTTTGCTGTATTATTAAAAAATATTTTAATGTATCGGGTTTCAATTTAGCGTTGGTGTTACGGAATAGTACCACTGGTCTTATCGGCATCTAGTATATCAAACGGAACACAGATCATGGTTCCGTATGACGAAATGTGCATTCGCCCTCAATAGCTTTTATGGCGCCGCGGTATTATTTTAGGCATCGATCCGGCTCCAGGCTAAAGTTATCGGAAAATTCTGAACGCCCGCTCGCGCAATGTTGTACACCTGGCCAAATCTCTGGCTTAATTTATGGCTGTTATTATAAAATTATAGCATTATTGGCTCAGCACGTAGAAGCAATTTTTGAAACTATGATTGAAATATATTGTGCTGTTGCCTTTAGAGCGATACGAATGATTGCTGTGGGTTTTTGTGGATCTAACGCAAGAACAACCGAACCGTTATGTATGCAATTTCGTTTGATGTTGAATTTGTCTGATATATTGATTTATGTATAATTTGTTAATTGTTAGAAGAGTGGCGGGTAATCTGATATATATAGCTATTTTATCTATAACTTTCAACAAACTAAAGATTAATTTAATGTTACTAAACGAATACAAGTCTAATAAAACCACATATGTTAATCAAGTAGTACAAGCCACAGAGCGTGCAACATACAAGTAAATGGACATACATACACTAAAGAATATTACCCTCCTTCTGGGGCAGCGGAGTAAAAAGAAATCCATTACCAACATGGGTGGTTACAATGGTTAGTCGTAGCTATTAATTTGACTGTTGAACGCAAATTCAAAGTTAACGAGCGCGCTAGTTAGGAAATTATCTGGAGAAAAAACAATTGCACTGCTAACTACTTTCTATACAGCGTTTTCTTAATCGGCGAGATCACACTCTGATTATATTTAATGACCTAAGAATCGTTATGTACAATTGAATAATTAAAATACGTTATTATTCTTGCATATCATAAGGATGAAGACTATGTATAATTATGGTAATGCTATTAACCGATTGCAATAATTGATTAACTATAATCATGTATGCATGGGAACATAAGCTATGTATTAGCCGCAAACAAACTTGAACACAGATTGTTGTCAATACAGCTGTAAATAAAACAATCCAAAAATTATACAAATAAAAAGTAAAAGCTTATCTTGTACTTGTTACTATGCGCGAAAGTAATTCTGCTTATAATTTCACAAATGAAAAACTATATAATCGCGGTTGTATTGTTAGGAGAGAGGTAGATAGCCTTGGTAGAGTCCCGCTTTGTAGAGCTTAGGGAGATTTGAGGAAGCCGGCGACACAAAGAGCCTTTTGTGCAGAAAGGAGTGCGAGTAGGTAGCTGAGGGTAGGTAAATGCTTTCAATTCTTTCTCGTGTCTTAGTTTTATGGTAACAACTGAAAAAAGTAAAAAAATTATCGTCTATTTGTTTGGTTTTGTTTAACGTTTTTCATGGGTAGAGCTTTACGATACTTTGTATGTATTTTTTGAAAAATTAGTAATAAAACTGCTGGCACGAAAAATTTGTATTACCCGGCGTTCAATTTTACTGCAGCTCATATCACAATTACTCGAGCTACTTCAGAAGACAAGCTTTACTTAAAAACGCTTAAACATTTCATCTTATCGCTGTTAAAAGGAAGTGAGCAAAGGTTGCATTAGCGACCATTCTCTTAAAATATCAACATGCGATAACGGCCACAATCGATAAAGACTACAAAACACAGGAACGATAAAATAATTATGTTCTAAATGGACGTTCCATTAGTCGGACTTAAAAACCGTCGTCGCGTTTGTAAAGGTGTGATTTACTACCCCATATTGGTTTTAAGTTATGGTCAATAGGACACAAGGAGGGGTTTTATAACTATCGTAAATCGATCGCGTACACGTTAAGTTTCGTGCTGTTATATCGTTAGTCGCGGTCCAATCAAAACCTCGTAAAGCGTAATGGTTCGCTCGTAATCCACTCGTTCGATATGGGAACGGCCATTGTCGGAGATCGAATCGATGTGATATCGATCGATACATTCATCTCCACGGCCAAAACACACAATTCTCGACCCTACCATTAACGCACGAATGCTCGATGATGCCGTTCAAACAAATTTGTGTTTCGGAGCCTTAGATTCTTCAAGTTTGGACAAACACGGTGATACGGTTCGTGGCGTGTGTGGAGAATTGCTTTTTCCAACGCTCGTTGTTTTTGTAGCGAGTTTAATCGGCGTACAATTCCCTAATGCCCGTCTTTACACGCCCTTCAAACATCCAGACGGCATTAAGGCGTTAAAAATAAAGTACGTCGTGTCAAACGGCTGTTTATCCATTTCCTCAAGGGGCTAAGTCGTGACCCGCTGGAGACTCCGGACTCCGGACCGTAATCATTAACACATTATAAGTGTCCCATGTGTGTAATGTATTTAAAAAAAACCTTGAAATTTAGGCTTCCCGCTCCTACTCTAATTACCTCAGTTCCATGTTTATGTTGATCTGTAACAAATGCTTTTACTGTCGACCTTATGTACGGTTTATTTTTTGACATTTCCTTATCTTGAGTGAAGATCTTAGATAAGCCGCATTTTTAGATATTTTTCTTTTTAATTTGTAAATAATTAATTCAATATCACATAGTTACTAAACTTCTAGACTACAAGGACATCGTCGGGATCCACCGTACTGGTGTGGACCAAGGTGGACCGGCGACACAATGCCCGCTGAATCAGGAAAGGAACTGGATCTGTTCAGCGAGGATGAGACAATGTCAATGCTAAAACTAGGCAGAAGATTTGAAGGTTGATGTTAAGTGTGACTAAGCGTTATATAAACATTACTTTACACGATAAACATATCCAAAGGTCACAGTCACGATGAAAGCTGATGATAGTGGACAAGTTAATGAGTCCAGCTTTGCAAGAGAAATACTTTTCATAAGTATGTACCCCTGGATTACTTAAGTTTGGTTGTTTTGGTGTGGCTCATAGTTTTCTGTTTGATGTTTTGTTGCGTGTATAATTAATTGATAACACACTCTCCAAGTATATTATATAAAAAAAATATTTTAATTCTCGTAAATTAAATTACGCCATTATACATAGTTCATTCCTTTATCTAGCTGATTATCCTATTTAATCCCTTAAATTACGTTTGAGCTTAGTGTCAACAAGAAGTATAGTGCCGTTCAGCTATTTAATACGAATAAGCCCTTAATCCATCAAAAGTGCACATTTGCTGATAGCTAGAACACATTAGTCCTTGTAGGTTTTATTCGGGACGGTACCGAGCTATATCTGATACTTAGGAGTGTGAATTATTATTCTCCAAACTACTTCATACAGATAAGCTGGGCTACGCGGTTACAGCAGCATTAAAAAAAAGGAACAGAAATTTAAATTGTAATAAATGTATATCTAGTTCTAGCTAAGCCGATCGGTGTAATGATACACCAATTTCATTAATGTAAGACCTTATCCAATGTAGAGCGACGCCACGAAGTCAAGTACCCACCGAAGTAAAAAACACCCATATCACACGCGTAGGCAATAAAAACACTATCTTTGTGTAGTTTGCACAGGTACCGGCGGGATTTTGTAATGTTACTCATTTTATTGTTTTTGGTCGTGCGCGGGAGTGCCCTACAATCGGTCGTTGGCCCTTCGTGTAACATTGATACGTGGTATTTTTTGTGGCTTCGCAAATAAGGGTTTTTCGCAGAAAGGAAATGTTTGCACTCTGTGGTCTTGCACGTGACGCGGAAGCATCGCCGAACGATTGCATCTTATTAGATGTTTTAAAGGTTTGACGAAAGTTCGTTAGGTCCCTTTCTTTCTCACTGTGCGATATGTATAACCGTGAAGGATGACATATACCGTTACCAAAGCATCTCTAATCGTATTTTAATAAGATCTTAATTCCATTCATGGTCATCATCAATTTGTTTCACCGGGAAATCGGCAAGTTCGTAATTATATAAGCTTTTCATAGAAATCAAAATCACAGTAATATGATCCATATTGTATTGGTATTTGGTACAGGCTAGGAACGCTGAATGAATTTTAAATGATGTCAAAAATTATCATGCAAAAGATCTGGGTTAAAAAAAATCTAAGATGTTCTAATTTACAAAGCAATTAAGATGCTATTAAATGCAGTCTCGCTGTTTGCCATCGTTCTAATTTCACAACGAATCAAGTTTATTGATCGGCGTCCATTTTATTCACTTACTAATTATGTAGCGGAGAATTGAAAATTTAAGGGAGGTACCTCTATATGTGCCTTAATTACAGGGAACGTATGAAAAATTGAATTCGCGTATTAAGATGTTGTTCTCTACACGGCAATCAAGCTCTTTTAAGTGCTTAATTGGTTTCATAATTCCGTAACGCCTTTATGGGATCACTTTGGTTTGTTAAATATTATTATAGAATCAATATAATAGAAATGCATATTGAAATTGTTGAAGGGTACTTTGATGATCTAAGAATTGATCGAAAAATACAAAAAATAAAAATTGCATTTTTTATGTGAACCCTTGTATAAAGAATCATTAATTTTAAATTTCAATGACTGAATATATATACGAAACGTAGTGCTAATTGTAACATTGCTCTCCATCTCTCTCTCTCTCTCTCTCTTCCCGTAGTTGTCGCAGGAGGCAACTAATTATTCCAACTCCATCCGAACCAGAGATGTGCCCGGACGCGGGCAAACGCCGTCGGGACTGCGGACAAGTGCTACCAATGTTCCCGACCCATAGCTAGGTAGACAGCCGTAAAATGATTAATTTAGATCAAAATTATCGTACAACAACGTACTATGTCGGTACATCCAATTTGACGAGCAAAAACAAAAAACATCATCTCAAAATATTTTACGACCAAAAAACGTCTTTACAAAATTTTAGACAGCCAAAAGAAAAGAAAACCTCTTTTCAAAATATTTCACGACCACACAAGCGTTTTCTTAAAATATTTGAAGGCCAAAAGAAGAACGTCGTCTCTGAATAAGTATTTCATGATACGGTTTTTTGAGACACAAATGATGATCAAAACAATCCTAATATCAAAATATCTTACGCCCAAAACAAAAAATGTAATCTTTCTTCGTAATGAAAATCATCGTACGGCGACGATAATAGTGTTCTATCGTACATTGCACCTTACTATGAAATATAGTAAATGTACGATAATATTGTACGGTTCCGAACACTGAGTGCTACTAGCGTACTCGTGGTCCCGTCAAATCACCGCAGGGTTTTAGCCAAGGAGGCAACTAATTGGCAGAAACCTCTATTAGGGAACACTGGTTGAAACTGTGGCATTGTTTGAACGCAACTTCTTTCAAATTTAATGTCATAATCAAATAGTGTCCTACAAATTAATTTTGATTTGAAATATGATAGGTTTTGTTATACATTCATGAAGATTTGTCATTAGTTATTTCAATTTTATTAGAGTACTCAAAATTTCTGTTAACCCGGCTATATTAACAGATGTGAACACCCATAAAGTTTTAATATTGCAAATGAACAAAACACTTAAATCATGAAATATGATCTGTGATATATCGCTCTATATATCAATTATAAGTTATGGCTATTAACAACAATAGCAAACAATATCAGATCCAAGGTTTTAACAAATTATCGTGTACACACGAATGCAATAAGCATTTATCGGGCACGTCACGCCAATTAGGACGGTACTTCCGCTATTGCTGTGAAAACCGACGGACAGACAACAAAAATTATATGCATTATTCATATACGCCCCGCCATAGACAAATCCCCTTTCGAATATTTAATTATGGGGCTTTGATTATTTGATGTGTAAAGTAGTTTGCGATTGAATTAAATTAGTTGGTATTAGTGTGGCAAGGAAGACATCATTTTTATCATACTGAAGTATACCTGGTAAGAATTTACTGTCGCCCATGGACATCTGTAAACAACTTCATATAGAACTGGGATTTTGTCTGAAGTCGATTACAGATGTGTTACTGCTAAGGACTAAGATGATCACCTCATGTGTAAGTGAGCCAGCAACCACACCTGTAAATCGAATCGGAAGAATTGCTTCACGCTAGAAATATCTGTGGCGGTGCTACCTCCCTGATCGCAATACACGGCTTGTACCACCTAATAACACTTATCGAAGGCGTTCCAACTTAGTGCTCATTGCCTTTGCGGTAGATTTAGGTAAAATTAAAATCTTATCTGGGATTGATCACACATCTCCATTGGTGGTAGCGACCACTCACCAGCAGATGGACTGCTTGCGTATTTGCTACTTCTATAAAATATAAAAGATAGAGCATCTATTTATCTAATAACGTCTAAGTCTGTGAATGTAGCTCAGATAGTAACGGACTATAACTTTCCGGAAGTTCTAAAGGAAGCAGGTAGTGCAGAAATGTGTAGCAACACTTACATATACTTATGTTAGGTTGTTGTCTTGAGAGACGTAAATCTTTCGTCTTCAACATACATCAATTTGCTTAATGCAAAACAAACTTCACGAGGAAACCTTCATGCTACGTCATCCTGTCTTTTTTTATGGAAGTGTGTGATATGTACCAATTCGCACTAGAGCAACGTTATGGTCAAGTATTTTACACTCCTTTTACTTCACTACACTTCTGTCGTTAGGTATTTGTATTTTGTAAAAGGTGGTCAACAGTGGCTACTTAACACTAAAGTAGCTGTTAGTGAACTTTACCAAAATATACATTGCACTTTACAATCTTAAAGATTACAAAGTTCAGAAAAATGTAGTCAATGTTTGTTTATTGCATTGCCAATACGCTTCACTCTGCGCTATTATTAAAATGTTATTTGAAGTTAATTATTTCTGACTGATGTACGAGACCGACAGATAGATATCTAATTGAGATCAATTTTGGTTTTTGTTCTTCATCTGGGTGTTTTTGTATTTGTCTTTGTGTGACCCTGGTATTCAACCCACAGAAAATCTAGTGTAGAATACACACATAGGAGTTGAAAAAACGTAAGACGTTTAATTATCGATGTTTATGGCTAGTAATCACCACTTAATCATATGTTGCATGTTTGTTTCTACTTCAATTTCGCATATGAAAGATATAAGCTCATATGCCGTGATGTTCCTACTTAGTCCTTAAGGAGAGTAACGACTTCGTGACTGATCTCAGTTAGGATTACAAACATATTCGGGACGTTATAAAAAACAGTAACATCACAATTTGTAACAATCTATATAACGGTATAGGGTCCTCCTTAAGTAGCCATTTAGGTATTACTAGGAAGCAACATACTATGTTGCAGGTACTCGGTATGTCGTCACCCCGAGGGTTCGGTCGGACAGATCTTCAAGTCTTCTAGTAATTACACGTTGCTCATTCAAACCGGAACGATTTCTGCGTAAACTGCCTCTAGTTGCACTCTATAGAGTAGGACTGAGGTATGTTCTTGTTATAAAAAAAATGGTGTTATAAGATCCGTGATTAGTTTTTTAACTGGCTATAAGGTTAGGAATTTCATCATCTCTCGCTTTGTGCAAATCCGCTGATGAAATTTTTAATATTTCGCCAATTTATTAGAAGAGATAAAAAAGTTCTTGTTATTCAACATAATGTTTTAAACTAGCTGTGCCCCATGGTTTCTCCTTTTATTTAAATGAGTTATAAAAAGTTAATATGACTTTCAGTTGTAAAATCTTTTGATAGAATATATGCATTTTAATGAAAAATAACTAAATGTAATAAATAATATAAATAATAAATGTAATAAGTAATTTTGGTATGATCCGAATTTAATCACACAAACAAATAGACAGACTATTTAAATATATATATAGAAATATGTGTTAGAACTTATTTTCAGTATATGTATCTATTCAAAATTCTAAGTCATTTATCATTTTCATCCAGACCGAAGACAACATTTAAATACTCTATTTAGTACATACTAAATAGAGTACATATACGAGTATATAAATATACATACTACATAGTTTATCTAAATACCTATGTATAGAGGAGGTGGTACGTACTACCTTATCTATTTTTAATCACTCTTAACCCTTATAACGTTCGCGATAACACTTAACAACACACACAAGGACGCAAATTGCAAATTGAGGATACTTGTAACGTATTCAACATTTGGCTGTCTACTTAATTAACGTCTTTTTTCGTGTGTCAGACAGGAAATTGTCACAATTGGTCGGAAGAGGGAACAATGGCAGGGCGCGCACCCAACCCTGACCCCCCTTGATTATGATCAGTAAAAGTTTGCAACGGCTAAATGAAATTCCCTGCGAATAAACATGTGCTAAAAGGTGTGTTGAACGAGTTTAAGTTTGAGGAATATTATTTTTGTGATCATATTTAAGGTGGTGTCGGTTTTTCTAGTTTGGTTCTGGTATGGTGGTATCACTGGCATGGGCGTGTATACGGATTTTTGAATCTCCTTCCCTCCTTAGCTTAGATTATGAGATGAGAATAGGTTTTTAATATTTTTTTGGTTTTTGTTGACAAATTTCGGAATCAGTTTATTCCGGATCCATCGTTAAGGTGGATAAGTTTAATATGGCAAAAAAATCTGAGACTAACCGATCTTTTATCTCGCCTAATGTTACTGTTGTACGCTCTCTTGCCAAAGATGTATACGCTCATAATCTTTGGCTTGCTTATAACAGTAGTGTAACGCTGGTCTGTTGTGATATGAAGAGTGGAGTAAGTTCCAGAGTAGATAAGCAAAAGTTTAATAAAAATACAGTTGAATTGAGAACCTCCTCCTTTTTTGGAAGTCGCGTAAAAATGAGATGAATGGACGCATTGTGTATTAGTAATTTGCGGTTATTTTAATGTACAAAAACTTATAAATTAGTAAATATAAAGTAATTAAATAAACACCTATAAACTTATCAGATTGTAAATTAATTAGATGTATAATTAAAAATTCATAAAATAAAAACGTCATGTACAAAAACACACAATTCAAAAAGTTCTTGTCGACGTACATACATTACAATGTTCCCGTGGAAGCATCCAAAATTAATACGTATTAAAATGAACACAATACATTTGAGTTTGGCGTTAATTACATTCGTTGTAATTTATCTCTAAGATAATTTAACGATGGCCTTGAACACGCTTAGTGGTAACCATTAACGATTCGAGATATGAGTTTCCGCCCCAGGTAGTTGGGCAGCGATTCTTAAAGTAACTTCCATGGAATTGCGTATATCATATAAAATAATAGATGAAGTATTTGAAAGTATTTGAGAAATATTATAAAATGTGATCAGACTGACTGAAAAGGTAGCGAGAATGTCCCAAGGAATTTATTCTATACATAACATTAATCACAATAAGTTATATGGAAAATGATTGTTTACCTAATTGGAATCATTAAGATTATTTTTATAAAAGTTTTGTTTGTATTATAAAATTCAACGTCTTTTCGTTTCCATTTCATTTTGCAAAATAAATAAGGTTATAACTATACGATGAATGGTTGAAACTCGGTCTCCCAATCGAGGCTCCGGGGTTCGAAACTACCCAAGTCTACCGCTAATTAGTAGACTTCGGTAGTTTCAGGGTGGTAGTTTCGGTAACCAGGGCGGACTAAGGCCTAAAACTCTCATTTGAGACAAGGCTTTTGCCCAGCAATGGGACGTTGATAATGGGTTGATGATAAGTTTAGCAACCATTGGTTTAGTTACGTTACGTTACGTTACGTTACTGGTTTAGTTTAGTGCGAAAATTACGGAATTTTGCCAAACAACTTGAAATGTTCTACTTTTCGCCGTTAACCTTGTGAGTGTGATGTTTATCGATATATTTATAGCGACAACAAGACATTAATTGCTTTATCGCTTCATAGTATCTTTGGCGAGTTCACTACAATACTACAAATTTTAATTAGCTATTTTGCCAATAGCGTGTTTTTCACTTTCGTACTTGAAATGAAATTGATATATATTTAAATTGTTGTCAAAAAACCATTGAGTTGAAAAGAAGGAAATGGTTTTTTTTTATCGACAGCATATTATCTCCATATCGGAATAATATAACAACTGAATAAAATAATTACTAACCATTGTGATATTATTCAATTTAAACCTTGACTAATTTACGTTAATGTAAGTGATAAAACAATATCGATTTGTATGTAGTTTGTAATTTATTGAAAGAAATCAAATCTATTCGAGAATTATAATCAAATAAAATATCATCATAATGGTAAGAGACGTCGGTGAAACTGTAAAGCCCCTTAATAAAGGGCAAAAAGGGTCATTAATCTAAATAACGCTCTTTTAAATTACTTTTTGATAAGATAAATACAGAACATTGAAATCCTATTATTCGCAAAGGCGCTGCCGTCATCGTATCTAATTCCGGATTCTTCCGAATATTATCTGCTTATAAACTTGGACGCATCTCAAAACAAACCACTCGGCATTTAAAGACAAACTAAATTTCCAATTCCTTCTAATGAATTAAGATCAAACTTATCTATATACTTATACTAATATTATAAAGCTGAAGAGTTGGTTAGTTTGTTTGAGCGCGCAAATCTCAGGAACTACTGGTCCGATTTGAAAAATTATTTCGGTGTTAGGTAGCCCATTTATCTAGGAAGGCTATAGGCACCACGCATATCATCACGCTAAGACCAGCAGGTGCAGGGCACCAATGAAGAATGTTTCAAAATCGTTTTTTTTTTCTAGCTTTTCGAGCTTCCGCTGCATGCGCTGCGTCAACGGTTAAAGTTTCGTAAAAATTATATATGACAGAATTGATCCCCTTTAATAGTTCTAAAAAAAAGT
>MOOZ01045295.1:254699-267146 GCA_002930495.1 Cecropterus lyciades | reverse complement strand
AAAAATACTTTTAAATTATGGAAAATTAAAAGTACAAAATGGAACTTTAGTTGCGTCTATGTAAAATTAATCGGTTTTTGTCTCTACAAAAAAAAATCCAAAAATGACTTACGCGGTGCTAGAACTTAACCGACGATATGAAGTTTATGAATTGTGGTAGTGGTGGTGGTGGTAGATAACATTGTGCTTCGACTTTGGTGCCACCTCAGCCACTCTTGGTTCTGTCTAATAATTGCAGTTGAACACTGCTATATTCTGGTTTAGACGCTTCAGTGATAGAGACATACTTATCCGAAGCATTCCAACAATTCCTCTGGGGTAGCAACGCATGTGTGATTGACCATGTAAAATTCTTTTTTATCAGTTGTTAAACACAGGTGGTGAGCAGCAGTGGCCACTCTATTGTTTTATTCTATTAGGTAGACTGCATGCTTGTACTACTTCTATAATATAAACTAGAGATGCCATATAGTTATTTGGCCGAATACCGAATATTCGGCGAGGCTCTTGGCCGAAGCGCCGAATATTTGGCAGCTAATATTCGGCAACACTTAGTACTTTCCGTGGATGACAAGTCACCAATCGTCACTTACAAGTTTAAACTTATATCGCTGAAGCAGAAATAATAATAATCGAAAGACCAAGTCCACTTCGGAAGAAAAGGAATGAAAATGACAAAACCATTGAAACATGATAGTTTCTGGAATTGTTTTGCCGATTTTTCGAGTTACATGGATCGTGGTTACAATGCATAAAATCATCTGCTCATGGCATCTGTTCACCTAGATTGGGCAGCAATAATAAATAAATGTGGTAGTCATCAAACGCAAAACTTTGTTAAAATTTATTTATCATCTCCCGGTAGTGGTGTATATAGTAATTGGCTGTTTTCGGAAGCGGGTAAAATTTATGAGAAAAAACGCAATCGTCTGCTATCGACAAATGCTGAAGAAATTTTAATTATTAAATATTAATGTTAATTTGTTGATAAAATAAACATCTTTGTGAATAATGTTTATGTTCCGTTTTTTATAATTTGCCATTGTATATTCGGCTGAGTAGTTTTGATATTCGGCCGAATACCGAATAGCGATAAAAGTGGCCGAAGAGCCGAATACCGAATAATTGCCAAATATTCGTGGCATCTCTAATATAAACTACTAAGTCAAGCAATATTACCTGCCTACTGTAGTCCGTTAAGCTTGGGCAAAATTACATGTTTAAATTCATGCTCCTGAGGAAATGCTAAGCTGTCGTAGCCCAGTTTTGATTATAAGCAGTCATGCTTTGAAAACATTAATATGGATCGGACATTTTTGCGTACCTTCACATCATCGCAATGGAGAAGTGTTTTGAGTATTATGCTTTAAGCCTCTCCCAGTTGTAGGAAGAGAACTTTACCCAACTGTAGAATGTAAAATGTATTGAAACTGATTATTTTAGATGCATTAAGGGGTTATATTTTAAACAGATGATAGATTATTGTTTCAAATTACTGTTTGCTTTTCTATTGAATTATTTTTCTGTGCACTGCGAAATTAAATTCAAGTTCAATTTAAGTTATTTCAAACCCGCTATTTATGAAATTAACCTCTAAAGCCTTGGCTCATTATTTTTCAGATAGTGCAAGAAAGTGAAGAGAGATTATCAGAGGAGGATGTCAGGCAAATAATGGAGATTGTGAACCAATATCTGCCTCCTAGTAGCTGACAGCAAGATAATTCAGCTGAAACTAGTTCAGTTGATTTGGATGCATAGGAGTAAGGAAATAAGGAGGAACAAATAAAAAAAATAAGGGTTCAATTTAATCATCTGCTTTATAAGTGCTAATATGAAATGAAATGTAAAAAGTATTTTATGTACATAAATACATAAGTTTTGTAAATTATATAACCTTTTTTATATACCATGTTCTTTTATAAATACATTTATAAAGCCAGCAGAACATTTCACCTGTGGCAACACCACATCCACACTTTTTTTTGCTTAAGATAAGTAATATGAAGACAAAGTTGGTACCATTACTAAAACATAAACCATGAATAATAGTATCATTACTAAATTTTATGATTATTTCCCCTTATTGGTGACGTCATACATCCGATGTCATCCGACATCCTACGTTTTCCTAATCACTAGGGTAGGGAGAGGGGCTAGCTGCTTCTACCTGTCCCCCCTTGATACACAATTGCATTAGTTAATCACTGCCGTCCATGTACTAAATAGGACAATAATGGATGTACAATAATGGATGTACTAAATAGGACAGGAATTAGTACCTGAAATTTGTATGTAACTTGAATAAATGTGAAACTCACAATATAAGTAAAGTACTTATGACATGGCATGTACATCATTACTTCACATTCCTTGTGTGGTAGGTACAATGTAAAAATAGGAGTACACAAAAACGCAAATCTAGATTTAAAATGTATTTATTTATTTACATTGTTTAGATCCACTGTAGGACAGGTAACTGTTGCTATAGGCAGATTGTAAAAATAGTAGGAGGGGTGGGCGAGGTTGCACCTTAGTTAAAAAAAGATATATCACTGCTTTACGATGAATTAAAATGTTGTGAGAAAACCTGCACAACTAAGAGTTCTCCAAAGGGTGTGATGTCAACCATTTCGCACTTGGCCAGCGTGGTGGACACGTACCCGGCAGTGGGACAATAATGGATTGACGATGATACCTTTGTTAAGAGAAAAGACCAATAAAGCTGTTAGCGGAAAAATATAGAGGTCGGCTCAGGTCTAAAAATTTTCACACCGTATGTGTTGTTGGGGTCCACGGTAGACTGAAATTTGACATAAAAAATGTCTTAATTAAAGAAATTTTCTTTTGGACTCCTAGCTTCTCCACCCCGCTTATATACACCCATAATAATATTATTACTCGTAGGTAGGTATGGTCCTATTTGATTATGATAACAAATTTAGTCTGAGTTTCAGTGTACAGCACAAATTATCGATTTTACCAAGCATTGATTGATTTGTAATTCATATGAATGTAAAGTTTGCGCTTGTGCTGTTAACCTTAGATCGAGCTTCAGCAATAAATAATAAAGCCAACCACTTAAATCAAATTGTTTTTAATACTAATTATAAATGACCTTATGTTAAGTTGCAGCCCATAATAAACAAAGATACAAAGATAAATAATGATTTCTTTGAATTTAGTTAGTGTGTGAAGAAATAGGATTTGGTTTCCAGAGGGAAGTGACAAAAGACTATGAATTCCACTAGATGGTAAGTGGTTACTGCCGCCCATGGACATCAGAAAGGAAGTTCTTATTCAGCAAGGTCTCTATATGAGTTCAATTATAGATGCGTTAACTCTACAGCTGATTAAGATAATAAATTCAACTCGATGGTCGCCTCATAAGTAAGCCCCGACAACCCCTTTCAGCGAAACGCAAGAATTGATTAATAGAAATATGTGTAGCAGTGGTACCTCCCCAGTCGAACTACACTGGTTCTACCACCGTGGAAAAGTGGATTAGTAATAAAAATTTAATCAACCGAATATTCTATCAACCGGCTTAGCAGCATACCAATCCACAGCCATTTAGACAAGTAACAATGCCATCTATGCGTTACATCTGTACTATACGTTGCAATATAGTTCAAACTTGACAGTAACCTTGAGTTTATTTTAGTTATTAAGTTATTCAACAGGTGTCACTACACGTCATATTTCAGTGAAGTACTATCTAATCAATAAATATCCAACTATATAAATATACCAAACATATGTTTAATACTTTAAATGTCAAAGATTTTATCTTAATTCTTATCTACATTGATAAGATTAAAAAGTACAAGTCACCATTAGCGACATCTATTAAACATTCAAGGAAATATTTTGACATATAGTAACGTCGCGTTGCTATGCAACTTTCGAACTTAAAACAACGGAACCACGACATTCGCTAGGTCGGAATTTGAATCGTATCGGCCGCTCGGAGCCTCAGTCGAGTTCGAGCGACAGAAACGTGTACGGCGAAGTGCGGTCGACTCGTCGATGCGCAGCTGTCCTGCCGCGTTTGTCAATTTAAGTTTTTTCGAAACGCGAGTGTAAATAAACAACTTATTACTTTTCATTGCGACAAATGATGAAGTGATACAAATGTTTATAAGTTAACCGTGTCTAAAGCAGTGAAGCTGGAGCCTTCGTAACCGTAACCGCTTCTCGCAATGACAAGGGAGAGCATTCAGTTACCTTTTGAGAAACCGGAGGCATTTAAAATGTTTTATATCGCCTAATCGATGCCTTGTTTAACGTATAAGTGTATTCGTTGATTATAAGGACTAAAGTGTTTGTTTGGTGAGACTTGAAGCATATTGTTGTCGTTTCGGCTCGGTCGTTTAGTCGTCTACACGTAAAAATGAGTGTTTTGAGTGGTTTGAGCAAGGCCGACTTCAAGACGGCGAGTGATGGACTGTTGGAGCTGGCAGAGGAGCGGCTCCGCAACATCATGCGCACGGAGCCTATCACAGACGTGTACCACGTCGAACAGACACCCTTTGCAAGGTCAGCAACAACTAACAACAAGCATGGCTTGCAACTCTCAAATTTGACACAGTTTTGTTGATAACTTTCGCTGCAGTTACTATCGTGACACGACACGTGTGAATAAAATAAACTCAATAAACTACTAAAACTTTGTTATTTTTATTGACATTGAATATTACTTTTAACTATTTGATTTTGAATAGATAAATAATTTCATTCAGCCAAAAAGTATATAAAACCCCAATTATAACTTTTTTACACTATTTTATTATGTTGAAATCAAAAAACATAAAAGAATTATTAGTATTATTATTTTATCCGTCAGTCTTAGAATAGTCATATATTCCTACTATGAAATATTCATGGCCAACGTTGATAGTTGGCAGTATGAGTGTGTCATAATACGCTACATAGCTAGTTGTTGTACTCAGCTGGACGCTAGTAGTTGCAAAGGGACTGCACAATAGAACATTCTTATTCCCACTTGGGCTGTGAAGTGAACAGGCCAATGTTTATCTCTTCTTGATAAAGATGACTGATGAGTGTATAGCACCTTGATAATTTACTGATAAGCACTGTTATTTTGCGTGGACTCGAAGGCTTGTAGTGAGAAATCCAACAAATGTTTTAAGCTCATGATAACATGTTAATTCTATTGTTTATTTAATACTTATGATAAATTATAATAGGTTTAATGTAGGAACATTACTTGTTGCTTCACAACTCTAAATTTTATTTATTCAGAACAATGTAAAAGTTAAAAAATAATATTAACATAGGTAACAAATAATACTTTAGTGCACACAAAATAAACACATGTAAAATTATTGTCATTCTTAGAATTCATGATACTATAAATTAGGTTAATTAATTATTCACCTTAAAAAACTATAAACAAAATACTTATCTTTGCTACAATTGAATAATTGCTACTTAAAGAAGTCAAATGATAAAAATAGTTGAATTTGGAACTCTGTTAGTCAGAAACTGCTATGAGATAGGTTTTTCTATTACACAATACAATTTAATGCAACATAATCACGCAGCTAGTAAAATTTATCATCTTGGTGACCTTGGATTTATGCATAATAATAATTTCAACACGATGAATAAACAAATGTGGTTAAAATTGCTAATTAGCAATTCAATTTTATTTTCATTGCTTACATTTGAATAATGTACTTCCTAATTTTAACTTTACATATGTTATGAAGTTATTTGTTCTCGCTCATAAATGATTTAATAAAAGACAGACTGAATTGAATATGTTTTCAAACAGTGATTAAATTTAAGGACTTATAAAAAGTTGATCACAAAATTACTTTGGCACAATTTTTGTTTTATTGTACCTAAAGCAAAATACAATATTTCTACATTTTAAAAACTTATTATATTCTTAAACTTTGGGTAAATAGCATTTAATGTTTTTGTATACATAGGAAAAAAAATGACTGAATACCCTGACTGTACTGTACCCTGAATAAAAAAAATGAATGACTCCCCAAAATCCATATTCTGCAGTGTTTATAAAATTCTGTGCACATTATTCTATAAATAAACTAAAACTTTTTGATGTTTTTTTTTATGATTATGGTATTTATTTGTTTTATTACATATTTTTTTAAATATTTTTAATGAGTGAATGAATCCCTAAAATATTGCATCAAATGAAATATATGCAATATTTTAGGGATTATGATTATAGCAAAATTATGTCAGTTAATTAACATTTTTATTTTACTTGAGTATGTTGAGTTGAGTATGCACTGCAATTATTTTGAATTATACCTGATAGTTTCTTTTCAAATTTTAATATATTTTATTTAAAATTAATTAATTGTGTGCATTGGTAAGGATGAACATACGCCGCGATCACATTATGTGTGTCAGCATTTAGTACAACGCGGTATCAAATCTTTTCGACGCTATCAGTTGTCGGTCGTCGACAGCTTTTCCTGTATTTCTTTCATCCTATGCAGCCGCACTATCTAATTATCCAGTATTGTTAAAATAATCTAATTAAAAAATCTGATGTAAGAGAACGTTCCTTTCGTGTTTCGTAAAATTATCGTTAAATTTAGGCAAATCAGCACCAGGTATTACTATAAGTTGCATTCCCTTTAGCGTGTTGAATAATACTAATAATTACAGGCATAATTAGAGTTACGTTTCGACCTTAATAAATTTATTCTGCAATAAATATGTGCAAGCTAAATGAAAATATTAAATACCTGTATCGAGTACCATTAATAATGCAATTTTATCAGTGGCAGGACTTCAGAGATCGTTATCTGTTTATAATGCGTACAATAAGTACAAAAAGGAAATGAGTACCTACGTTTGAGAGTGAAGGTGCACTTTTATTCAATTGCATGCAATAATTAACTGCGTATATGAACTGTGAACGCAGCCGTAGCCTATTTTATTGTTATTCAAAATTCGACATTAATTTTCTTATATGTAAGCTTAATCTACGACGGTAAATAAAGGCAAAGTAACATCGAGCTTTAGGTGGCGCTGAGCACTCGGCCGTTACCTGTTTTTTAATGGATGCTTCATCTGATTTATGATTTCGAAAGTAAACATTTTAGCATACTTTGATTCCATTATCATAAAATTGATTCGAAGCATTAAGCATATTTTTTTATGTACCGATACACGTATAGCGTTCTGGGTTCACTTAAACGAAAGTGAAACGCCTCGATAAATCTAGAAATAGAGTTGTTATACGATTGTATCGAATAATCGCTTGTAAATCTAACCTATACAAAACAATGAGGCTGAGTTTCTAATCCGTATTTTGCTCTGTCGGTTGTAAACCGCCGAGTATTTTCATTGGTGTTATGTTCCCTTTGAATGGGGTATTGGCTGTATGGTATCGATTCTTATCCTGATTCGTTTAATCGTAGTGAGTTAATTCATTTTTGACATGTTAACATTCGTTCAAAAATTCAAATCATTTGCGTAATTTGAGCTTGTACAACATAACTGTTTAAAACGCCATAATAAGTCACTTGTACTGTTCTATCGGCGTCGTAATGAGTGCTCAGTCATCAGTGTTCTAGCCTTCAATGATTTATTATTAGAATACATTCTTGCGACACTTGTCACACGTTTAGTACGCGTGTATTACGAAACGAGGTGTAAAATACTTTCTGTCGTGAAGATTGATGAGCGGAGACCTTGACTGGAAAACTTTTCCGCAAAAAATGCGTGTTTTTAGAAGTGTGTGACTATTACAGTTGACAGATCGGTAGACGAAAATAAAATTGTTTTTCTTGTAGTAAAAATAAATCTATATTAATAAAAAAATCCTTATCGTGACATCACTACAACTGCAAAATTTCTTACCAACCAATACGTTTATTTATGTCAAAAATATTAACTACATTTCGACTGACAAGCCCTTAGAAAAGTAAAGGAATTTTACCCGCTATTATATGTATAAAATATAGCAACCACACATACGCAATCTAGTACTAAACCCTCGTAGCTCTTGTAGGAGTATTTTTCGCATCAATAAATTATTCGAGATTGAGATGTGTTAACAACATGTTCTCGTTCCCAACGTTACAATGGGCGAGATTCATCTCTGACGGTTACAGGCCATTTAATTAATGTATTCCTACACGTTTTACATATCGCCGTGTACATTTCATTATTCTCCGTGGTCGTGGCGGCGGGCTCGCGCTCTTGATTGCTTATCAGTGGCCGTTTTAGATAAGTCTCTTGCGTTGTTTTAATTCTATTATATTTTCCGTGTATCTGTTGATAAAAGCGGACTTACGTGTCCGTAGGTACGGATGATTACATTAATGCAGTCCAGATATCGTACGAGAATATTGTAGAAATGGAGTTTTAATTTGTTTTGTAACCTTATAATTTAATCGTATGTGATGCAAAATGTATTGCTTTGTTACGAAAAAATTGTAATTCTACAAAGGTTTATGAAAATTTTATGGTATTAATTTATTATGTTTATTAACTTTGAAAGGGGTTCAACACGGTGTGATGGGTTTGTTTACGTGTGCATGGTGCAACACGTGATACGGTAACAATTAACTGGATCTTTCCGCCGATCGCTCCGTGACGCGCAAGGTCGGTCCGACGTGACGTGACGTGACGTATCGTTCGTTCAGTCGTTGACAGTAATTGTTGTTATTGAACAGAATGCCTTATTTTTAGATTGTGTAATTGTCAATGGCATTTACGAATTTGCGGTCTATGGCTGTTCAATGTGTTCAACAATATTGAGTTGTTTAAAATGTTGATAAAATAATGGAAATCAAATATTAATTAAATTTTGATACGATTAAATTTTGTAAAACATTAATTATTTTGACTTATTTCACTGAATCGTTACATTCGTTAATAGTAATCATTATTCGTATTTTACTGTTTTTCTCTTTATAATATGTCGAAGTAGTTTTATTTTCAATTAAAAATAGACCAAACAGAGACCAAATCAGCAAATCGAAAATCACAGCGACACCTACTTATTTCACGAGGTCTTTTGTAAGGAACTGGTTTTAAGCAGGTTCTGTTCGTTAGCGATACGATTCTAATTAACTTCCTTTAAAAATAATATTGTTTTTTGTTTAACGTGCAGTTTGTTTTTTTTTGTAACATATCATAATATAGGAAAAAATTAAGCATCTCGAATTAAACATTTTTTTATCACGTGTGTGCTGTCCATAAAACAAGTTTATTATTTTAATTTCCAGACTTTTTTGTGCCAGTTTTACATTTCCTCATACTGTTCCCGTTAAATACATCCAGTATAATTATAATAAAAGAAAAACTTACTTATAACAATTAAATACTATTGACTATTTGTATATGATCCAAGATAACATCGATGCGTCATAGAAAAATAGTTATTAAAACGATTATAAGTTACATATTAAATATTGCTTATACTTGTATTATGATTAGTAAAGTATGATGTTGCAAATGGCGTCTCGTCATCGATAAGGAATTTCAGTGCAAATATATTTGTAATACACATTTTTTTTTATATAATGCAAATAGCAAATTTACAAAAAATATAGTGATTACAGGGACGCTTCGACCGCCAAACTTTTCTTATAACTAGTCACTCCTGTCCTTGGACATCTGTTTAATCCCCGATGCGATTGGTATTTTACGTATATTTACTCTCAGTGACAGCAGTAGCTGTGATACGTTGCCGCCATTGACAGTGAGAACTAAGTTGGGACATCTCGTGTAAGAATATCTGTCTGTCTTATCGACCTATTGAAATCTAAACATAACAGAAAAATACAAGCATAACACGCAGGAGCACTATTATAATTTATGAATCAGAAAAAGTAGTGGTCTCGTACACTCAGATCACGAATTAAATGGTCTTTTGCCTCTGTGTGGCTTACATGCTCCATAAAAGACTCCAAAATTCCAGTGCTGCGAGCAAATCCACGATCAGCTTTAAATAGAGCTGCTATGTATGATAATTTAATGTCAGTGGCCACTTAACATCAAATTCTACGTGATAGCGTTTGTTTTTTCCTTCAAAGAACTAAGCCGGCCATAAACCCGGTCATTAACTTGTTTACTTGCTCCGAGAAATCTATATGTTTCCATATCGACGACCCATTTGCCTGGAATTATTTAACGTTATTTAATTCGCCTGTTTCTGGTATGTGGCATTGTTTACGTGATAAATTACGACCGACCCATTTGCGAAGCGTGCCACAGCATTCGTAGCGGAGATACATATAACCCATTTTAGGTTTTTCTAGGCCGACAGATCGCGAACAGTTGGGAAAATAATCGTGTGGACCCGGAAAAAAAAATAAAGATACCGCCACATAGCATAGCGCAACATGAATTGAAGGGTTGGTTGTTGTTGTTCTTGTGTGAGTGAATGAGCGACGTGGATCGTAGGCTGTGGATGTGATAAATGTATAAACGTTTTTTTAGGATTCTATTTTCTTAGATACGATACGACTTTTATTTGGGGTTGATCACAGATGTCCACGGGCAGCATTGTCAGTCACCATCAGATGGACTGCATACTTATTTGCTACTAAAATATAAAAAAAATGGTACAATTTAGGTAAGCTTCTGCAGTTCAGCTGATTGTGTCTTTAATTTTTGGCCTGAGCGTGCGATGGGAATTCCATTTTGTATACTTTACCGAGTATAGGGGCTACAATAACACCCAGGATGGGGGTTACAATAACATAGAGGATAGAAGTTACAATATGAAAAATATTGGCCTGAAATATTTATTGTAAAATATGTAGCTCACCTTGTTTATGTACGAGTATTTGCGAGTTCAAACTTAGTTGTTTACCGTTTAGTTTTATTTTAAGTTTGTTTGTTGGGTTTTTTGTGTATTGCCCTTTACTTGGTGTATTGCGTCAGTGAATACTATTTTTATGATCATACATATTTGTTGTTAGGATTTTTTATCAGATTAAGGAAGTAAAACGAGCATGTAGTGCAATTGTAAGTGGTAAGGTGGTAAGTGGTTACTGCCGCCCATGGACATCGGTAAGCAACTTCATATAGAACAGGGGTTCTATCTGAGGTCGATCACAGATGTGTTGCTGCTCCCGAGAACAAAGATGGTCGCCACAAATGTAAGTGAGTCGGCATCCACACCCTTCCATCGAAATGCAAGAACAGCTTCACTCTAGAATTAGGTGTAGCGGTGATACCTCCCCGGTCGAACAACAGTGGTTCTGCCACCTTTTTTTATAGTATGGAAGTAGCAAATGATCATGCAGTCCACCTGATGGTAAGTGGCTACTGCCGCCCATAAACATCTGTAATCAACCCTAGGTAAGATCAAAGTCTCACCTATGGTTAGCCACAGATGCGTTGCTACCTCTGATGACTAAGATGGAATGCCTCGGAACAGTATGTCTACCTTACCACAACCTTCAGACCAGTACACAACAGTGCAAAACACTGCTATTATTAAGCAGAAATAGGCGTGGCGGTGGTGCTTCTGGATTCGAGCCACAAAGAGTTCTACCACCTGGTAGTAGGATCGCAGGAATTGGAAAGCAATTTATTTCTATAACTTAAGACGGGACATACTCAGTAATTACACTTTCAAATGAACAAGTAAGTATTATAAACGCGAAGTTAACAATATTACAAGTTAAAGTTAAATCATCAGACATCTCGAAGCTTACTCGCGGCTAATAATATGAAATAATATTATCTTTATGCAACCAGCATTATACATAAACAAAGGCGACATTCAATGGTCTAACCCGTACGATCATTATATGCATAATGCATACGAATACATTACCCCGACTAGGAAACGTACCCGTAACCCCCTCCACGGGTGCGGTACTTGTGTATAACTTTGTGCTTTAAAAAAATGTTTTTTTTTTTTCATTTGAACCTTAAAAATAGTATAGGATCTTAAAAAAGGCTAAACATGCTTTCTACACTCATAAACCCACACTAGGATTTTCTCATGTGTCGTGGGTGCCATGGACACACAAAGACGAACACACAAACTCCCACACTCAGAACAGAAACCTAAACTCATCATTAGATGTCTGTCTGGCTGAAATCGAACCCGGGACCCACTGCGTGTCAGGCCGGTATGGTGACCGCTCCGCCACGCGGGTCGTCAAACGGCCGTAAACTTGCAGATGCTCATGCAACATACAAATCTTTGTTTTTATTGCTAAGTGCATTGCAACTTTCTATCCAGTAAATGTTTTTTATTTTAATATCACGTATGTTAAAAAAATACAGTCGAATTGAGAACTTCCTTTTTTTTCAAGTCAGTTAAAAAGCTTAACAGCAGTTACAATTACAAACAGACAAAATTCTAAAGATGATCCATATTTCTATTGTTCTTTACACTCAGTTCCAAACAGTTTCTTTGGAAATATAAAGGACGCACAAACACGGGGATTGTTATGTAGAGTTTTAGTC
>MOOZ01045295.1:235622-252322 GCA_002930495.1 Cecropterus lyciades | reverse complement strand
TCTCCCTCCCCGTGCCCTTAAGATGCACTCTGATCGCGGAAGATGAGTGACTGCGAATACCCTCCAATCTCACGTTCTTAAAACGGCTTTGTCACGCGATTGTTTACGTTTTCAGTGACGCTAATGGTGTATCCTGGAGAATTTACGCTTTATATTTACCAATTTTTGGCGTCAATACTTAGTTATTTCTAAGGGAAATGCATTACTATATATGTATGGGATATTTCTGTTCTGTTTGATTTTTCTGTTCTTGTTATGCCCGTTTGTCACTTCTATCTGTTAAAAAAGTAGATTAAAATGTGCTCCGGCTCGTTTCCGATAACGCTCACTCAACGCGTGTCTCCCCCGACTGAATCGCATCGGAGCCTTGTTTTGCATACTATCGTCTCCGGAAGGTTGTTACTCGGAATGGAAATCGAATACGGCACACCAAGGGCGCGATTAGTTGTTCAACATCGACGTCATCGCGAATCGCCGGTGTTTAATTTTGATTCGTCACGCGGCCCGAATACTTGAGTCGGATTCCGTCGCCGGCTATACGCGCTCATTTCTTATTCGTGTCATTAGTGCGAAATGCCACCCGCTTGGCACCCGGCGCCGGGGCAGCGTGCCTCGCGGCCGATGCACCGCCCTGGGCCGCACCAGCTAAATTCGGGACCGTTGCATCACGCATCACTTTCGGTTTCGTTTGTCACGCGGCTATTTTAGATGGAGTGTCGATTATTAGAACTCTGTTTTTAGCCGGGCGGACCGGTCGGCCGCTGCGTTACAGTTATGACTAACTACGGAGACACGAGGAAACTTCCACTAATCAATTTAGGTACGGACGACCTCGTACTTCCTATTTGAATAGGACTACGGCTAAAAGAGGACACAATAAGGCTAGAGGCGAGTTTCAAAGTCAGTATGCGAGTATGTAGCGGCTCTCGGTAGCAGTTATCTCGACTTTGCGGAACGAAATCCGATCCGTATGGAGCGGCGCGCGGGCGAGGCCACCGCGATGTGTACTGCCCCGCTCGGGACCTTTTACACGTTCTACTAGGTTCACCTTCCGTTCCCACGTTTCGAGCTTGTTTAAGAACACTCGTAACTGGCCACTAATTATCCGACGCATGCCCTGTCTAGTTTAGGCATATGCCAATCAATCTGGCACCTGCAATGGGCAATACCGATCGTGCCCTTCGTCGGCAAGGCCATTTCAGCGAGCGAATGTTCACCTGCTCTAACCGGGTAGGGTTGTGCAACCGTGCGCCGGGCGGCGCGACAATGCGCTCCACGTGGGCGATCACCCGATCGAGAACAATCGCGCCTCTCATTTAACACAACGAGCCTCGGAATGCGGGCTCCCGATATCGTTACAAAACCGAGTGTAACAACGGGCCAATGTCAACACGGCTCCCGTGTTGACTCTTGATTGTCTCTATGGTAATGCGCTCCGCGTGCCCGCATCGCGTATTCGCCGCGCGCACGCGTAGGCGACTAGATTTTCCGAGGCGGGTTGGGCCACTCGTATAATGTGGAGGTACGACATGAAGCGAAAGTCTAGCCGACCTTCGGCGCCTAGATATGGGCGCTCATAGGTACCTCGGCTCTCGATACACCTGATCGAGATCCGATTTGGAAACCGCTCCTAACGACGCGGTTATGTCAATACGCGGCCGTATACATTATGTCAACGTTCGTCGTACATAAATGTGTCATTGACTGGGTATCGTATAACCTAGAGATCTCATCCACGTCCAACGTTTCCGATTACACTCCCAGGTGTTGTCAACGAGTTAACGGATTTATTATTCTTGTCATCGCGGTATCACGATACATAATCGTACGATGCTATCGCTGTTCGATTTTGACCCACCTTGACCTATGTCAAAGTGGTTTTCTTGGGAAAGAATCTGTGTAATCGCCTTCTCGCACGTTACTCTTGCGATATCATCGCCCCGACGCGAGGCTCGGAGCCTATCTCGACTATATTTTTGTAGTAAACATTCAGAGTATGCGCATGCAAGATTCTATCTCTTATCAACCGCGTGTGAGTTACTAATTTTAGAATGCGATCAGACGGTGCGCTGTTGGACCTCTTTTTATTTCATTCCGACATACAATATCTATTTACTATGCGTACGATTTACTATGCGCCATCTGACTGTTGTATTTATGTTGGCTCGTGTGTCAGATTGTGGAGATAAGCACTCAGGACACTGAATGAGTGGGCCAATAGTTATGGATGACCCGGTATTCTGGTCCAGTCGCCCGTCTGGATCCGGTGTTCGTGAATCATAAAGTTATGAGATTCATAAATGATGTAACGAGAACGCAGACTTTCCCGAAGAAATTCGGCCAGATCCTTTTAGCGAGATTATAGTCATTTATTTTCGATTATGTCACAAGGATTTATATTATTATATTAAGGGCAATACGTTGTCCTGGCAGGACCATAAAATGTACTTAAATTTTCTTTACCAGGCGTGGTAAAGCCTTACTTACATGGTTGTTTAAATTGAAGTGTTTCGGATATGAATTTATTCCAATAAAGCCATGTAACCGTAACCACGCTTGCTACTTTAATTATAAGAAAAGAATTGATCGCGGCTAACTTATTTTCTTTGTGTGGAAATATATGTCGAAAAAATAGAATTTGGTCGGAGTATATTATACCCGCGGCTTCGCTCGCTTCGGTCACGTTTACCACGGTAATGAGTATCCCACTTGTTAATCCGAATTGTAAAGTATCTGTGTACAGAATTTCATCGAAATTCGAGCAGAAAATTTTGCGTGATAGAGTATAATAAATACATACATCTTCGCAAACTTTCGCATTTATAATATTAGTAAGATTTTATTAGATCTCGTGCATTTTATTCTCGATAATGAGCAAAGTGTGACAATTATCCAGCGCGTGACTACCGACTATCGACTCTATGAATGCCCTTATCAGGATTCTGTTATCACACGAAGCAATTCGTCGTACGCTCGACAAAGGGGCCTCGCGAACTAATATCGATGACATAGTTGTGTCTCGATGCCATTGTTTGCGACGCTGATGGATGTGTCCGTTGAGATCTTTTTAAGATATTAAAGTAGGAAACGAGTACGCTGAGTCTAAATATCAGGTACATCTAATTCTACAAACCACATATAGATTTGGTGTCTCGTTTACTTCTATTTTTTTAGGATATGTATGCAGTCTGCTGATCTTATGCACGATAATAATGGTTCTTTAAAAGGTAGTAGAGCTCTTTGTGGTTCGACTCCAAAGACCCTACCGATAAACCTAGTTCTGCCTAATATTTATTTGTACCTAATTCTACCTAATTTTGAAGGTGTGGCGAGGAAGTCATACTTATTTACGGCATTCCAACTTACTCGTCAGTGATAGCAATTCAAACTGTGGCAAATCTCAGGAAAGACTATTCTTATCTGGGGTTGAATGAGATCCTGAGATGAGATGAGAGAATGTTTAGATTTCTCTTGCAATTGACCAACTATTTGCACAGCAATGATACTATAAAGTAGAATTGTGTGTCGTCTGTAAGGTAGAATTGAGTGTAGTCACTCAAGCGAGGATTAGTTGCACCACCAGACCCAGTTTGCATTTTGCTCACCTTGAGCAGGGTTTAGTGACATTCACACCTATACTGCCACTAATTGCACGCTTCCGGAGTATTTCCATTCACGCCCAGGACCTAGGACATGCCATGTGCAACTTTACGTGCCAACGTCGTAAATGTTTACGATCCTCGATCTATATCGGTGTCGATAAATTCAAAGCGTTTGTTTGTTTTTGCGTTGAAATACGGTATATGCAACGCTTCCAGCGTTATTGAGTAAATAGACAATATGGTCTCGACTGTTTTGCATAAATTTGTTTGATAAAGCATACATTGTTTTTTTGGTGAACAGTTTTGTTATTGGTTTTTTTGATAAACACTTTGTTTTATGAAATAGGAGAAAGAAATGATAATGCAGTCATGCATATGACGGTAAGGAGACAGTGACGCCCTCGGACATTTGTAATCAACACGAGATAAGATTACAGTCTTATCTGAGCTTAGCCACATATGTGATTCTACCCCTGTGGACGGAATTATAACGCCTCGGATATGTATGTATTCTTTACTACGCCAATTTGCGAGATACCTTCAAGTTGGTTGTATATTTTTTATAGTTAGGAGTTTTTGATGTTATGCGGCCACTGTCGACTATGTGTGGAATAAATGATTGTGGCTCTATATGTCGGTCGTACATGTGTCGCTACTCCAGAGGACTAAGTGGAACGCTGTGTGTGCGATATGATCGCTTCGACGATACAATCGCGCACGTCGCGCGATCTCGCGGGCCCCGTATCGGCAATAAACACGCGCGTTACTCTAGCATTCCTCTAGGACAGGGGTAACCAAGCGTTCGAACGCGGCTATTAGTCCAGTCGATGGCGGCGAGGAAAAGAAAAATATAATGCAGTTTTTTTTCGGTCAAAGTACAGAGACGCATGCGTTACTCTATTTTTTTGTCGCCAATTTCGATGGAGATAGAAATTTGAACAGAAAACCAAACGATCTGGTTTAGATGTTTTTCTTTCGCTGATCAAATTTCCATAGAGTGGGCGATTGTTGTCTAGGACAGGTAGGCAACATGATCGTAGCTAGGCATAGAAAATAATAAAGAGGAGATATTTTTCTTCAAATTCCAGATACGATTACGTCACGAATTAGTTTTTTGTCGACAATTGCCAAAGATATATGTTTAAAAAAACTATCTGGGCTTGAGGAAATTTTTTCTCCAACCGAAATTCCCTAGAGCTGAGACTATGCAACGGCATATCACACGAGATTGTCTAGTATGATAAAAGTAGATCTTGTGTACAATCAATTTGGCTACCCCTGCCCTAGGATTTATCGGTCGCGAGCGGCGCTACGTAAATATAATTAGAGGGGCCATCTATCAGCCGGCGGAAGGGCGCGAGATATCGCCGCCGTAAATCTCGTGCGCTCAAGACGGCTCAATCCGCCGAAGATAGGGCATTCCTTTTCTATGACATGTCGTCATGTTGTTTTTTTTTCGTATCTGTCATATTATACTATTGTGATAATGTTCCAGTTCCACTCCACTGTACCAGTTCGTCTCCTAAATTCGAAAATGGATACAGTTACTGTATCAACTGTAATAATTGCGTTTCGGTGGTAGTGTGTGGATGCTCTCCGTCTAACATATGGGGCTAAACCTAGTCGCCCCATATGCAGGAAGTCGCCATCTATAGAAACCTTGTAATAAAAATACTTATACCAAAACGTTTTTAAATCCTAGATCGAGAAAATAAAGTATTTTCGCGTAGTTTATTTTTCTCATAAAGTACTAAGTATATTTACCCCAAATAAAGTACAATATTTTATTGTAAAGTAAATAAATAAAATCGTATAGGCGACCAACTAAATAGCGACACATATGTGCTCCGTTTATGGTAGAATCTTATATCTGAAATAGCTGACAGATATCAATGGGTCGCAGTGACTATTAACTATCGAGTGGACTGCAAAATTATTTCCTAATTCGATTTTGAAAAATAAATATATAGAGTGGTCAAACGTAACACGCTTTGTTGTAACTCAATCTGATATTTCCGTGGGAATTTTGGGTATTAATAAAGTATTGATAAACACTTTCGCTTGTAAATGTTATGTTATAATTTCAAGTCGGTTAATCGTCTGCTTATCCAAGTTTGCGGACACTAACTTATGAAAACGGAATGTACATGTAATTGTGATTTATTTATAGGCAGTACGCACTAGATTAATCATATGGATTTGTGTTATTATTGAAAAATGTATGCACATAATTATGCATGAATAATGAGTATAGTATCGATCGTATTAAATATAAATAACTATATAAATTTGCATAAATATTGATGTTTATTTTATAAATTTTATAATGGTGTAGGTGGGTTTTCGTGCACTTTTTTACGACTTATTCAAGTTATATAACTAAATATAGATACGACTGTATTTATTCTAATGTCAAGCTGAACTTACACTTTCAGACTAAATTTACATTTGGGATGTTATTTTTTTGTATTTCAAAGCAAGGTTAGGTGTAAAGCTTAATCGTAGTTGATGGGATCGTAACCGATGTCCCGCGGCCGCCATCTTGGAAAAGAGATGAAAGTAGTTTTGACTGTCTACCGGGTGAACTATTCGTCCTACGGAAAATTTGTAAAACATTTTACGTCTCAAATTGAATTCTTTACAATTTTGGTTCTATAAGTTTTTGCCGTAGGACCAACAATAACAAAGTTATGACATGATAACATTTTTTTTCTTTTGGCGTTATATTTCTAGCAAAATTATAGAAAATTAACGTATAGATAAAATAGTTTTCAAGCAATAATCTATCAGTTATTTACAGAGTTCATCCGTCCATACGTCACAATCAACAGGGATTAGAACCCCGGTCATTGCTATTTGCTTAGGGTCGTTTGTCTCCGGGATTATGATAATTTATGACGTGCTACGTCATTGGCGCTAAACTTGGAACGAGCATTCCTACTTGTATTGGGTGCATGACCTTTGGGTTTTCGCTGTAAAGACCCGTTTATGTCTCCAGGCATTAAACGTGGCAGACGCGTGCCGTGGCAGACAAAATAGTTTTCTTCAATATAACGTGTACATACTTGTGTGTATCAAATGAATTTATACTACTAAGGCAGTTTAGGATTACCATTCAGACACGGGCCGTATCTGTCAAACTATTATAGTGTATAGAAAAATATGATTTTTTTTGCCACTGCACGTTAGATGTCTGTAGATGTAAATAAAGCTTAATGAGTATAGTTGAAAAAAATTAACTATGATGTACAACAAGAAGCAAAATTAATTTATTTCCTTTCTTATTATATTTTTGAGGATATTGGCTTATCTTTAGCTGATTCTTGGGATTAGTCTTGCTCCATTTTCATTTACATTTTGTCAGTTTTGCTTAGTTCTTGAAAATTTAGTAGCTATGGTGTTTCCGTGTCTGTGTGTTTATATATTTCGTTATAAATACACTATCAAATTGTATATGTATATGTTCTAAAACTATAGAAGTAAAATTAAATAATAGCTAGTTTCATCGTCATTCCAAGACTTAAAGAAGAATTATATTTTAAAATTTACATTCATCCAACAATTTTTTAATTGCTTTTTACTAGACTCTTCTATATTCGTGCAAAACGTAAGTGAATTATTTCTTCGCAATGAAAAGTAATACGTTTATTCAGTGGATCTACATTACCCAAGTGGTTAAACGTAGCGTAATGTAATCCTTGAGAAAATAACACTTAATTTCAACGACGTTTTGAAATACTATAGCGGGCGATAGTTGCGTTGTGAGGTTTTATATCCGCTGCGTAAAATGTATCACAACTGTGACCGTTTGGCATTATGTACCTTTAAAGTACAACGATACAATAAAAAATCTGTTTTGGTGCGTTGTAACTTATATTGGGTAATAAATAATAGGTCCAAGGGGTAAATACTATAGGCTAAATACTGTAACCCCCACCCAGGGAGTTTTAGTATTTAGCATCTTACAATGTAAGATTACGTAAGGTTCAAGTTTAGGCCCTAACTACCATCGATATTGTTTGCCTTTAACATACAAATTTCAATGCTTCAGAAATGGCGAAATGCCTTTCCGTTGGTAACTTGATTCGGCCTTATAATAGCGAGGTGTGTGTGTGTGTGCTATTGTGTTCTAATTTGAACCTTCGAACGACGTGATAATATAGTCCTTAGGGATGGAGGTACAATCCTATCTAGAGTTGATTACAGAAGTCTATAAACAGTCTGTATAAACAGTAATGACCGATTGCCAGCAGATTGACTACCATCACGGTCGTTTGCCATTTCAATGTACTTAATGAAAAAAAGAAAAACAAAAAAAAATCACCTCGCAAACGTAAAAGAGGATATTAATCCAAAGGGCCGGTGTATAACTAGGAATGTATTGTTGGCAGATGGTCCGAAGGGGTGGTCAGTCGCCTGTGCAGTGGTATTAGCATAAACCGTGCGCGCTGGCACCGCCCAGTCGTTATAGACTCCGTCGAGATGGCTTTCGACCAAAGAATTCGATTCCGGCTCTCTTTACTAATCCCGGGATTGCGGGATTTTAGACAGCTTATGGAATAAAATGATATTGCATATATTTATAGTCAAATATTGCTAGAAATAAAACTTCATAAAAGAAAAATAAAGAAGTCCAACAGCTTAAATTTCCATTTTATTTAGTTATTTTTATACACAGATCAAAATTAATCATTAGATGAAAATGTTTTTTCTTTACTATAAAAACGACAATTTTGTTTATTTTATTTTTTTGATTCTGTAAGTCCCGGGATTCGTTAAATTCCGTCTCGAAACTTAAAATACGATCAGAATCCCGGGATCGAAACTCTCGAGGCGTCCGCAATCGATGGGTGTCCATAAGAAATGCTCACGAACTAAAACCATAGGTCAAATCATGGACGGATATGCATTATACAGGGAAATTAAAAAGGTTGTTTTGTTTTATGTTGCTGTGACGACGATGGGTGTATACGTTCATGGTTTGTTTATCGAGATGTTTGTTGTAAGTCACGTTGAATAATAGCCTAAGAAATTATGGGTGAAAGGCTACATGATGGGAAGATTCATAGTGAATATGAATATTTTAAACAAAAGTTGCGATCTTAGTACAATAATATTATTTCTTGTGGTTTGCTACTTGTCAGCTATTATTACAAATTCGTAGACAAAGGTTTGGACATGAATCTAAATCTAAATATGTGGTGTTTTATCCGTACAGTATTTAATTAACGAAGTAATTGACATGCTTTTAATAGGTATGTGAAGAAGAAGAAGTAATTAGGAAGTATATTACTTCCTTCTTACGTCTTCTTCTTTGACGACCCGCGTGGTGGAGCGGTTTCCGTACCGGTCTGACACGCAGTGGATTCAGGGTTCGATTACCGCTCAGACCAGACATCTAAATGATGAGTTTAGATTCTGTTCTGGGTCTGGATGTTTGTGTATACGTCCTTTTGTGTCCATGGTACCCACGACACAGGAGAAAATCCTAGTGTGGGCCATGAGTGTAGGAAGTGTTCTTACGTATTCCAGGCTATGACATAGGGTTCTCCTTCAAGGCTGGTGATGCATTAGCGACTCCTTTTATGTTGCAAATGTCCGTAGGTTACGGTGACCTCTTTCCATTAGCAAGCCCGTGATATAAAAATTGGTATTCACAGCGACCTTGAACAAACATAATATCTCGTCAACCCTAAAATAATTCGACATGAACATTTAAAGTTTATTCGGCGGCTATTATTATCCACAATTATACGCGCCATTAAGCGATTTAACGTGAGTTAACTTACAATATGTCAGCTCGAGAAGACAAAGAGATAAAGCAACTTTAGGTAAGTAGGTGTTATTAAAATGTTAGCATGACATCTCGCAGCTCGGCCCGACATTACCTCAATGTCACCTAACATTTTGCGATAATCGAGACTGTTTAAAACGGATTTCTCACTGTTTTAAAGCGTAACGATATACACCCAATCCCAAAGGAAAGAGGTTATCTACCCGTCATTTTTATATTTTTTAAATTATGTCATCTTCTTAATGTCTGTTTTTATTACTTTCACTCCTTTACCTTAGGTATTCTTACTGTAAAACTCCCATATGAACAAGTATAACAAGTGTCTAGTAGCAGTATTAAATGCGGCTGTGTTCTGATTTGAAGGGTGTGGTAATAGAAACATATTATTCTAGGCATTCCAACTCAGTCCTCGGTGATTGCAACGCATCTGTGATCGACCTCAAGTAAGATTGTAATCTTATCTGGGGTTGATAATGTCGATGGGATGTAGTGGCCATTTACCATCCGATGGACTGCATGTTCGTTTGGTACATCTATGAAATAAAAAAAATGTTGCAACTGTTCACTTTAAATTGTAATACGTACATGATTTTTATTAAATATACGTGCATAGAAACGCTTTCTACACTCATAGCCCCACAGTAGGATTTTCTCCTGTGTCGTGGGTACCATGGACACACAAAGACGAATAAACAAACACCCAGACCCAGAACAGAAATCTAAACTCATCAGATGTCTGTCTGGCCGGGGATCGAACCCGGGATCCACTGCGCGTCAGACCGGTATGGTGACCGCTCCACCACGCGGGTCGTCAAAAGGACATTATATCGCATGCCATAAGCGACCATTGCGAATTATCACGGCGGCTACATTAGAAGGGTTAAAAATATTTTCACTGCAATAATATGCGAATAGAGGCGAAGCATGAATATTTAATGGGCCGTCCGCCTGGCTATGACCTTTATTTTGGCCTCTCCACGGCCATTGTTCCTGGACGGTCCCGGGCAAGCTGCCGGGATTTATCTAATGTCTGTTTGTTTGTTGTTGCAGGTAACTATGCAGTGTTGTCGGCCAACTTTATGACGGTATGCGCGCGCTTCGATATTTATTTATCCAGCATTATTTAAGGAGGCATTACGAACGCTTCGCGATATGTACCGTGATCGTTATTTGGATTATACATGAACATTTTAACATCTATATGTACCCGTTTTGGTGTGGTGTTTGCGTTAATGCGTTTCATTTTGTATCTATGCATTAAAAATCGATGTAGTCCGAGTTTAATGTTGAGGCTGTTTATTAAATATTTGTAACATATTCACAAAAATATTTTATTTCTACCATTTAATTTGAATTTTTTGATTCATTTCAAGTCTAAAACAACCTTAATCGAAGTTTTTTCCATTGATCTGGATAAGTTACGATTCCATAATGCCGCAAAGGACTTAAAATTATTTTTATTTTCCTTATTATTTATTTTATATTATATTCCTTTCATTATATTACGAGTTTTAATAAAATTGATATCGTAAATATTATCGACATGAAGCCGATCAGACTTGTACAAGGTTTTCTCGTTTATTATTCAACACTTTAGAATATACGGATGATGTGATTCTAAGATTTATGTAGGCAACATAAATGTACGAACAGTATCTTATTGACAGGCGCTTATCTCATTCCTGTAGTAAATACGTTTTTTACGGCCGCTTTTTGCCATGTATCGATCTATTGTCAGTGTAGCGAAGCTCTGCCAGCTTACGTCTGTCAATGTCTGTCTTGTCGCTTTTGTCCTGTCCCGGCGCACTCGAGTTTAGGAGCAAAAAATAATTTTCATCTCGGAGGTGACGCAACCGAGAGCCGATCTAACCGATTAGCCGGCGAGCTGACTCATTAGCCAGCCCCGAGCCTAAAGATCACAGCTAAAATATTCGATTTAATTAACCTTTTTCCTATGAATCACGACGCGTCGTGATTTGCATGCATACCTTAGATGGCTCGGAAGTGCTGAAGGGGCATCGTCGGGTCGTTGTCCCCGCGGCGGCTGAAAACAGCCTCATAGAGCGTTGTTAACGTGTCGCACACTGTAAAAAGGCTATTACGACGGAGTGGCGTGTCGTCACTCGACGCTCGGGTTTTTTGTCATCGGAGCCAACTATCCAACAGTGTTCCCCGGCCGACTTTGATTAACGAGTGTAACGCGATCCCGGGTGTCTCATCTCCACTGTTCGGCCCACATGAATAAATTAATTCCGACGCGTCATGCCCACACAGGAAACGAATAGGGATGTCTTACAACTCATTATTGGTATTGATTATGTGCGAATCGATTAACGTTGCAAAAAGCTGCTTGAAGGCTTTAAACTTAGTCTGCAGATAGTGATATTAAATTTAATGACTTAATATCTTCTAATGGGTTTTTAAGATCAATTTTCCAACAAATAGCGTTTTCCATGTATGCAGCAACTGTAATTTAACAAATTACTTTAATGTTAACCTGATTTAAAAGATAAGTATGTGACCGGAAATTAAAATCCATATGCTAATAACATAGATGGTTACGCAAACTTCGATGGTTATGTTTATTTATGATCTCCGGCCTACTATCTTGTAATCGGTTCTTAGTTCCTCAATAGAGTCTGGTGAATTGGTGTTACATCTGAATAGAGCGTCTCCGTAACGTTGTCTCGGAATCCGGCGAATATGCCAGATGAAACAATCCGTGATACGGAGCGCGCGGATGCCGGCACGCCAAATGTGCGACACCGCGATCTTCGCGCAACGATCCCCCGCGTCGTTCTAACCCGTTCGCGTTCCGTCCTACCGTCTCGTTCGCCCCTCTGTTTGTTCGATTTTGGGCGAGTGTGGCCGATGACAAAGCGTCACTTTCTACGGGCGCACGCGCATCGGCAAATGAAGTGTGTCGCGTACGCAGACAGCTGCGCGATAGATTCATCGCTCTAATGTGCACCGGAAACCATCAATTTAGATAGTGCGCCGGATTGCCGCCGCGAAGCTTCTGCCCGTAGGATGCAACTATTACACGGAGGAAACCGTGATTTACGACCTTCATTGTTTTGTGTTCGAGATCTCTTACATCCTCATTTAATTAAGTGCTCCTCGGATAAGTGACTGTTTGAGTTTCAATGGTTTCTTGACGTGAAAGTATTGTTAAATACACCGACGGCAGCGGAGCTGTCGTTGCGGAGCTGACGACGTTGTCGCTGATTAATGTACGCACGAGGCCGAAGGGAAACTAGCAACCGTTGCCGCAATGACAGTAGAAAGTAAATAATTCAAAATATCCTGCAAATATCGCAATAACAATCTCGGACACATGTCATTTAGCATGTACAATATCACATGACAATTCGCTTGGTATTGGTTATTCGATTTGCGGTATCCATGTGATCAATGTTGAAATAGGGGCCTTGTCACGGCATCTGCTTCGTCGCTCCCCCTGAATTCTATTTGAGTGCCGCCCCATCCCTCGGAATAGACAATTTGTCTCTATTAACTACCGAAGAAACGGTACGCTCTCGAAATTATTCATTCGTCGAATTATTTCTCCGAAGTGCCAAGCTCATTTTGACCGGTAAACCGTAACGGTTCACGTTGTTTTTGAAATAATAATGTTTTCAATTGTTTGCGCCGGATAAATAGTTCTCACGCTGAATTAGAGTGGATTTGCAATCGGATATCGCTTTTCCGTGGCGAATCTGGCATTGTCGAGCTCGCGTTGCGAGTTGTGAAATTATTACACCGAACATCTACGATTTCAGTTTTGTACGGCTTTGTTGATTCCTCGTATACGCATTTGAATGTGTATCGCGGTGTATTGAAACGTGTAATTATTACTATACTAGTAGTACGGTACGTGACGGTACTCGCGTGATTGCGTAGGCTTCCATGTTAATTTGTACGTACAAGTGATTTATGTATTATAAATAGTAATTATAATTTGGCACGAATTTTATTGTATTGTTTTTATACGCTCGTTTAATATAATGACTCACATGGCGGAGCTGACACTCTGTGGGTTCCGGATTCGATCCCCCGTGAGACAGGTATCTGAAGATGAATTTAGTTTTTTACCCTGGTCTGGGTGTTCGTGTATTCGACATTTAGAATGTCCATGGGACAACACAGGAAATATTGTAGTGTGGATCTATGAGTTTCGAAAGCGTTTTTTTTTGACTTCGTCTACATATTGAAATAGAGATATTATTCGTCATTATGCAAAATGTGGCATTAGAACAACATAATGTACCTAGTACCTATGCATTTGACCTTCCTGGTTGTGGGAAAGACATTTGTCCAACATACATACGTACATTAGGCATAAAACAGCGTAAATGTCAAATTAATTATCACTTTTTCTTCAACTTGAAGAAAACTTACTAGTGTATCTTAGAGAGTTCTATACAAAATTTAGGGTTATTAAAATCTATCAACTCGCAAATGATTGCTACGGTGAACTATTGTTTCTAATATTCTACTTTTAAAGCCGACCATTAGGCCTTTGCGAATAAGATGTCTATCTAGTAAGAAAGTGTAGTAATGAGCTGATAATATTACAAATCGATTCATTGTGATATTCCTTCCATTAATATTTAATACGGATCGTGGGTACGTCCGATAGATTCTTAGTCATCAGTGTTTGCTTAAATCAAAATAAATGTTGCTTTCATATCGAATACTTTCTCGTGTTGAGGCGAGCGGGACGTTGCCGAAGTATTGTTTATGAAAAGCGGGTCAGAAGAAAGCGATGGTGGGGTCGGGGGAAGGGGGGAGGGGACGGTCACTCGCCGATATCTCCCGGTGAAGAGGTCACGGCCATTATGCGAGTACGCCGCGTGAACCCAACCGCTACTGTAACCATGGTGACCGTTTTTGTTTGCTCCGATCCGATACGACCGATAGTCTGATGCTCGCCGATTTCTCTTTCCCGATACGTTTTTTTCGACTAATTGGTTCGGTTATGTCGTTGCGTTTTTGTTGTCTTTGTGTTTTTGTTCTCGGCGTTGCACGGAAGCTGACGATTTTAGGCTTGGAACGCGAATAGATTATGTTATTTTTAAAACAGTGTGCAATTTTAAGTTGATCTTATTTAATTTATACGTTAATGTATATGAAAATGTATGTAGATCCGCAGAACTAGATAGTTGCTCGAATGAAATATCAAAACAACATCGATCGTGTTTTGTTAAATTTTGTTCAACTGTCGACCGACTGTTCAACATGTATTGAGTCTACTAAACAATTGAATTGCGACTATTCATTGATAACTAGTCAATAGGCGAAACTAGAAAATTAGTACATAAATAGATATACCGTATTGACTGTAGGCGCTTTAACATCGACTAAATTGTTTGATTGTCATGAAATTGTACAAGCTCGACTAAACTATTCAATCGATTTTACAGTTGTATATATTCGCTAGGTCTTATTATAAATAAGTTCGATTTGTTGACGATTATATAATCAAGTGTGCTTAAAATGTTTTGCAATGAAATTTTCAGCTGTTAACGCTGTCAACAACATATGACTAGTGTTCAACGGATAGGTTGCTAGTGTGTTGCGCGCGCGTCGAATCAGGAATGCGTTTGCGCAGCGTGCGCGGGGTGCAGTTGCGCCACTGTAGAGATGATTTGAAAATAAAATGAGTGGTGGCGGTAGACTTGTTTATCAAAAATCTTTAAAAGTTTATTTTGCAAAGATTTGTGGGTACAATAAATAGTAGAACTTAGAATGAGAAGTTGAACAGATACCTAATAAAAAGTTCTCATTATTACATTTAAGAGGTTAGCTCGCTAGGGTCGTCTCTATTTAATTTAGTGGTTACATGGAAAAATATTGTACATAGATATAGATAAAATTTAAGTTTATACAAAAAGAAAAAAAAGGTTATGATCTCAGTAATTGTGATTTATTTATTTATTTAAGTGTGTGTGTGTGTGTGTGAGAGAGAGAGAGAGAGAGAGAGCGCGCGAGAGTATCTCTCTTTGTATGTGTATGCGTGTGCGTATATGTTTGAGGATGTGGTATTGATAAAATTTGTGTTATAGGATCAGTAGTTTTATAAAACTTTCAGAAGATTATCAATGCGTTCAAGGTACCTTTTGCCTTAGAAGGCTAATACCAATCTTTATTATAATAAGTAATTTTTAATCTGTTCCATAGATTTTTTTTATAAACATGAGGGGTAAAACCCTCATATTTATAAAAAAAATCTATAGAACGCAAAAACACAATATGAAAAGTTTTAATTTTTTCTTATCCGTCTGTCTTTCTTGTCAGTTTGCCTGCCTTCCTGTCTGTCTGTTTGTACAATTACGACAAGGTGTTCAACGAAAACCTAATTTTTCAAAACAATACATCAAATTTTGGCTGTGAAAGAAACGTACTATAGATAACTTTGACCACAGAGTTTAGCTATGATACGAGAAAAAAATGTTATTACTGATAATTTGTAAGTTCTTATACAAGGCGTATACTAGATACGGACATTTCATTTCGACGTAAACTTCACACTCTTATGAATGTAGAAGTGAGCATCATTTACAAAGCCTCCTTTTATTCACCCATGTGTCAGTACTGGTGTCACTTGTCCGATCGCTCCTCGTTTGAGCGTTCGTCGGCAAGGTCGTTGCGATGTGCTAGGTGAGCTGGGTTGTTGTCTTCAAATAACAAGTTTTATTGTCGACGCGGTGTTTATTTACATTGTGAGCTGTGTTGAACCCGATGACAGTTGAGCATCAATTTAAAATTAAAAAGGATTTTTTTTTAAAGGGATCACTGTTGCTATTTGGTCTTTTGGAGTCAGATGGGTTAAAATGTTGTCCACTGATTTGGACTTACTGGTTTAACGGTTTACAACGATAAGAACTTAGTGGTAGTGGAGTATGAAGGTGGTAGAACGAATATGGTTCAATCGGGGAAATACCACCGTGAAGCATTTCTTGGATTTCGTTGGAAGTGTGTGTTTGCATTCAATTTCTTGTGATCCAATTATCTTAGTTCTCGGGTGTATTAACGATTGATTGACTTTACATGGAACCTCCCATCTATATGAAGATGCTTTCATATGTGAATTGGCGGCAGTGACTCATCTTTGAAGATGGTAGAGCTCTTTGTGGTTAGACTCCGGAAGCACCACCGCTACACCTATTTCTGCCTAATAACAGCAGTGTTATGCGCTGTTGTGTTCTGGTCTGAAGGGTGTGGTAAGGGAGACATACTTTTCCGAGGCATTCCATCTTCGTCCTCAGGGGTAGCAACACATCTGTGGCTAACTCTAGGTT
>MOOZ01045295.1:160474-194281 GCA_002930495.1 Cecropterus lyciades | reverse complement strand
CAACGTCCGGATACGAAAGCAGAATATGAATTACAAATTAGTTAAGATTTGAGACACTGATAAGATAATATTTTATTTAACATCCGGTGATAGAGTTAATATAGATTTTAGATTTAAGTAGTTCACAGATAAGTTAAAACTCCCGAGGACTAAGATGGTCGCTTTCCAGCGGAACGCAAAAATTGCTTCATGTTATAAATATGACAAACTAGCTGAGCTCGCGGTTTCACCCGCGTTTAAAAGAAATGTAACGTGACATACATTAACCGAAATTTTATATCTCATTAGAAAAAAAAAACCCAATTTTGAAACATTCTTCATTGGTGCTCCGCTCCTGTTCGTCTTAGCGTGATGATATATAGGCTATAGCCTTCCTCGATAATTGGGCTATCTAACACCGAAATAATTTTTCAAATCGAACCAGTAGTTCCTGAGATTAGCGCGTTCAAACAAACAAACAAACAAACTCTTCAGCTTTATAATATTAGTATAGATACGTGAGTGTGGCGGTAGTACCTCCCTGATCGAACAACACTGTTTCTACCACCTTTATGCAATGTTAACATTATTACATCTATATCAGATTTATTATAATACTTTACAAGGTAAGTAAGTCATTCCATCTATGGACCCTAAGATTATCTATGGTTAGAGGTTTATCTCTACTTACGTAAGACGTTCCTGTCCTCACTGCATCTAGGTAGCAAATTGGATGGGATGGCCGGATTGCATGCATTGGATTGGATGATGGCATTGGATGCATTGGATTGATTACAACTGTCGCATTGGATTGATTATGACTGTCCTGTGTATGTATTGGTTATTCTTTACTTTTACAGTTGGAGTAAATTTGTTATCCCAAAGAACACTAGCTTTTGTCTGTTTTAACTTCACTGAGATCAGACTTCATTGATCTACTTCTCACATATATAACCGAGATAATTGATAAAAACGTGGGAGTGATTCGCTTGAGATAATTTGATATCATAATATACATTAGATCGTACGAATTAGATTGAATTCATAATCCACCTGAATATCTTTTACGCAATAGCATAATCTATGCTGCCATTCATTCTTATTGAAGCAGTGTGATAAAGTAAGACTCAGGTAATCCAAAATTATGGAAAAATTCTTATTACAGCATAATAAACAGCAGGTTATAAAGGCAAAGTTTTCAATCAATGTGATTTGTTGCCGAATATAAATTATTATGATTGTTTGTCTTACGAATTTATTCGACGAAAGAATGTTTTTAGACTTCTGGTGTGGTCCGAGAGACATATACGTCTTAGGGGTTTTAATTTAATTCTCAGAGGTAGCAACGCATCTGTGACCAAACTCAGGTAATCAGGTAAGATTACCTGAGTTTGGTCACAGTGTTTGATTACAGGTGTCCATGGGCGGCAGCAGCCAATTACAATCAGACGGATTGCATGCTCGTTTATGCATGACTTCTGTATTGTAGAAAAAGAAACCCTTGTTATGTATCGTTGTGAACGTCCAATTTCAGTATCACTCAGAAAGTCCAGTCTATTGATATTTTTTGTTACTGGTGGCTGAAGTACATTCGCGCAGTGGAACGTGTATTTTTTTCGAACTTTTTCGAGCATCGAAAAACGCATTGAGTTGGTACAAACGTACACGAAAACAATGATGATTGAGCTACATTTCGATGTAGCAGTTTTTTCGTAGCTAATAATGGAACCCGCCGATGTGGAATTGTGGGTGCTTAGTGTTCGTTCGCGATGTACGGTCGTCGACATCGTCGGTGCTTTTCAAAAATTTTCAGATAATGAGTTGCGGTGTGCGGTTTTTGTCTGGCTTTCATGTGTGTGCGATTCTCGTACACATATATGTTTGTTAGTGGTTGATGTTTTTTTCTTAACAATTGAGAGCAACTGTTAAGTCCTGGGGACTTTTATTTGTAATTTAAATTTCTGAAGCTACTGTTAGTATTAAGTATCACGTATTAGTCTAAGCAAATCACTATTAAATTTTATAAGTTGTAGATAATTAAGTTGTAGTATGAAAAAAAATTGCAATACTTTACTCGAACTTACATTATATTATCTTGTGATGAACTGTAGTAGTTTGCGCATTAAATAACTTATAATAAAATAATAATAATAGAAATTTCTTGAACCCTAGGTTTCTAATTAAGAATAAGTAAGTAATACGATAAAGTCGATTTTTATATTAATAAAATAGTATTCAGTATGTTTCAGTCAGTGAACTATGTACCGCGTGTTGAAGTCAGCTGATTCGTGCGATGTCACCGGAACGGCTGCGCGTGCGCACCGCGGTAATACCACGTAACACGTAATAACTGTGATCTGGGTTCGATCGATATGTACAGCACTTGTATGATTGGGTATAACGTGGTGTTAAAAAAATAAAGTACATGTATGGGGACAAATTATATATACGGGACGAGATGATTTAGCTTCTTTGGAAAATTGATTAAAAACTTTTTTCTGCTGAATGTGGCGATGCCTAAGGTTATGTCGGTGTGAGATCGAGTCTCGACACAACATCTAATTCAGTGTTTTATCCACGATACAGATGATCCTCAAGTGTTAAGAAATCACTCAATTGATTAACACAGAGAACACATGAAAAAATGAAAAATTTTAAACAATTTGATTATATGCATGCCAGTCGCGATGGGCAGTTCAGTCCACGGTTGTCGCCGGTCGTAATCCCGAGATGCGCAATTGCCATTATACGGGCCGTTTGCCAGATTTATATGTCTGCATCCAGAGGACTCCCTCCCGAATGGCAGTACGCAGACAGTGTGTTATTACCCTTAAAGCATTAGTGCCGCTGGCACTTGCCAGGAATGTCTTGTTAGGTAATATGCATGTTATCTATTGGACTAAATGTATATTTGTGATATAGCTTTATTAGCTTGCGAATGGATGCTCGTAATTTCGTGTTTTGTGAGTAGCTATATCTTATTAGGTTAAAATTTATGTGGTATGCTGTATTGAATGTTGTAATATCGTTTATTGTAATGTGCGAATTACATAGAAAGTATGTATTAAAATGCACGGTAGTTACTTATTCGTGATAACTTTAGGTATCCAGAGGATCTATGATTCCATAAAATGTCATATGAAGCCAGTTCTAAGATTCTTACTATAACCAAAACTAAAACTATCACCGACGTTCATAGGCTTAGAAAAGTGCGACT
Source organism: Cecropterus lyciades (assembly GCA_002930495.1). Classification (NCBI taxonomy): domain Eukaryota; kingdom Metazoa; phylum Arthropoda; class Insecta; order Lepidoptera; family Hesperiidae; genus Cecropterus; species Cecropterus lyciades. The sequence goes on along the minus strand of MOOZ01045295.1, from coordinate 191,085 downwards.
TCCGTAATTTAAAAAGAAAAAAATCTAATAGGCTCTTCCTCATAAGGCTCACAAGAGCTTAATGAGGTGCCAATGTGCGGGCATTAATCAAAGGCTTTTGCGGTTTCCGTGACGCTTCGACGCATCAACTGAAATTGCCAACATGGCTGTTCGCACATGAACTTCACAGATACACTCGGCGCAATATTCTTAATGGGTTGTCCTTTTGTACTTTGTATTTTAGTATCCTGTTTTGGATTGTTCAGGTCGTAACTTATCTACAAAGTTTTGCAACGTTGGGTGTGGACGAGAATTGGGTGGATGAGATTCAGGTAATTAAGGTAATCCAACTATCGTATATTTCATTTGCGTCAGCTCCAGTCGTTTATTTTATTTTTTGTTTCATTTACATTCTACATTCTTTAAACGTTATCGGTAGAATCGAAGGCGGTTGGAAACATTCCATACGGATTGGGGGTATCTCTCAGTAAATTCACATTTGAGCAGCGTGGTTGTTGCTCCTTACAAATTGTGGGGGATTTCAGCTAAAGCTCCTAATTAATTTGGACTTTATTTCCACACTATTGGTTCGCCGCATAACTTATAATTGTTATAACTTTTAATAGAATGGTTAGATTAAAATGAAATTAAAATGAAAAGTTATCTCAAGGCGCTGCTTTAGCTATATTTATATATATATACAATCCCTTAAGTTGAGTTCAGTAGTTTTATTATGATGCGATATTCGACAGACATACAGATAAAAGTTCTAAAAAATTTATAAATATCCATAATACACGCTCAGTCATCCAAACTTTTTTTGCAAACAAAAAATGTACATACGTGTATTTTTTATTATACATACATTATGTTAATATATATCAGTATTAGTATTTATAGTATCTTTGACATTAGTAAAGACGGTGTGTATTCTAGTACTTTGCAAAATTGATTACACAAAAGGCAATCTGTGGTTTGCATGCAATATAGTCTAACTACATTATATAATCGCACAACTGTTCTCACGGTAATGAGCACGTAATGTTCTGGTTTTTAACTGCGCCGCGACGCGTCGTGGGTTCAACAAAAAGTGTGCTAGATACCTAACTGTATGTTTAATGTTATTAGTGTGCTATGTTAAAGGAAAGAACGTAAGAAAGAAAAAATACTAAGTGAAGGTTCTGAAAAATAATTCTTAGACATGATTGAAGTCTTCCAATTCGCAACAGTTAGTCGGCATTAATGTGCATAAGATTTTTGTATTAGATATACTATTTGTAATAATCGTATGTATTACGATTATTGATTTTCTAGTTTCCCCTGCGACTAAACGACTGGTCAACAACCAGTCGTTTGGTCACAGATCGATTTTTTTGTCGTGGAAAGACATTGAACTGTCGATCCATGTCGATTGTACAATAATTTAACAATTTAATAAATTAACCGCTATCGATGTTTGTTTTTTGATTTTTTTGTCCAACAACTATGTATAAGTTGGGGTCTACATCCATTTTCATTTACTTTAACGTACAACCAAAAAGTTGTTCAACTTAATGCTCAATCCGTGTAATATCAAATTAGCTGATAGCGAGATAAAAACACAATTTTATCGCCGTCTCGACACCGCGATTGGACACTTTCAGTCGTAAAATTGCAAAACACTACAAAATTAATATAATGCGATAGTAAACGCCGTTTGTGATCGAAACTCCGTCCCTATTTGAACAATACCCTTAGTACGAGTTTATTATGTTTTTTTTTTCAACAATAATTGTTTATGTTTATGTTTTCATCCATCATTACAAAATACATTGCAATATATGGGTAAAAACAAAAACAATTATGGATTTGAGGAAACTAGATAAACGTACTAAAGGTACTGTTTCTAGTTTATTTATGATGCTGTCGTAAAAATGCCTTAGTGATTACGGTTTTTTATTTTTTTTATATATGACACAGATTTCACAGATGCGTCCTCAGGGGTAGCAACCCCTGAGGACTGAGATGGAATGCCTCGGAAAAGTATGTCTCCCTTACCACACCCTCCAGACGAGAACAGAAATAAGTGTGGCGGTGGTGCTTACGGAGTCGAACCACAAATAGTCCTACCACCTTCAAACCTGGCTTATTCGATGCGATCCAACTTAGTCCACAGTGATTGAAGTTGCTTACGAATTTGTAGTCCACTGGTAAGTGATTACTGTTGCCTATGGGCATCCCTAAGTAGCTTTATATTAGAGCGGGTGCTGTGAAGGGGGATGTGAAGTCAGTTCCCTTGGTTCTCCTGAGGATTAAGATGGTCGCCTCATGAAAATGAGCCGGCAACCACACCCCGTAACCGAAACGGAAGAACTGCTTCTTACTATAAAAAGCTGTGGCGGTGGTACCTCTACGATCGAACCGTACTTATAAGGTACAAATAAACAAACACTTGCAAACAAAGCGTGCTATGTTCGCTTATAAATTGGCGGTCTCTTCGAAATTAAGTCACATTTAAAGAATTGAACACATTGAAGGATTAGAGGACTACGAACTTGTAAGCCCGCTGAATCCATTTACCGCGCTGACCTCTGGCGGTAACGAACCGCAAACCCACTTCACGGGCCCCTAAGCGATTGACTTACAATGGCATTTCTATAAAAAGACCTAATTTAGGGTTGTCACCTACAAGTTATTGAAATCGTGATTTTTTTTTTTGATAATTTTTATTTTTGATAATTGATGATGATGTCGAAGCATTGAAATGAATGCCTGCAACCTGTTATTATTCCTCTAGGGACGGATCTTACGCCTCAGCTAGACGGGGGCTCATAAAGTGGTTTGAACAGGATGCTCCAAATGTGATGAATGAAACAACTTACGGTGAATGTTTTATGCCCTTCGATAATATCTAAAGACTTATCAAACAAATGCAGTCCTTAAATATTTCTTTCAACTAAAATTAAGAATCATCACATAATACATACGTACATACACGCATACACACGTTAGTGATGTGGCAACTATCTATATATAAAATAAATAAAATAAAATCCATAATTGGCTGTATGTTTAGTCTGTAAGATGCGTTGTTTTTTTTTTTTTTATTTAAGAGATGTGGATTGGGTGTTAATAAATAAATAAATGAATAATAACATTTCTCAATAAGTTCGGAAGTATTCGATATTGTTCGAAATTGAGATTTTATAAGCAATCTTTAAGGATCAATTTATTAGAACACTAACGACTCGATACGTATTTAAATAATATTTACTACTGTGTGCAACATGTTTTATAAATATCGCCTATCGCAGCGGCGAATGGCGATAAAACGTACTAGTTAATCGTTAGGTTACGTTTGCCGTTATGACCACATATTGTAAAGCGATACGTGTGTGCGACGCCTTATATTTATGCTAACTATAACTTTTAGATGTAAGCCAGGATTTTGATTTAAAAATAGTACGTGTATCTATATGTACACGCACAAGTTAAACTGTTACAAAAAAAAACATAAAAAAATTGGTACATATCTATATATTGACAATAATTAAATATACTTATTATAACGTAACGTCTCGACGTAACCCGTTCCCGTAACGCCAATACTTCTTTCTCTCACATGGTGTACTTAAAGAAATTTCACATTTTCACCTATTATGGTACCACGGTTGGTTCTTCAGTAGAAGCTGATACATTGTTAAAACTTACTTTGACGAAATGTACATTATTTTGGTCTTAATCGTCTCAGAGATTTTTTTCTAGGATGAGGATAAGGCTAATATGAAATTTAACTAATCGTCTTCACGGAGACTCCTGCTATATAACTGGATTATTTAATCCGTCACAATTCTTAATTATCTTCAAAAAGTATTACTTTTAAGATATTTGGCAATGTATTACTTTGTCTCCGATGTTAAATGTTTCACTTTACAAAATTTTATTGTAATAACTTATCTGTACTACCCAAGGTCATTGCGTTACCTTAAATCATTCCTGTCTTTATTTCGTTTTGTGTTTACACTTCCTTATTACAGGTTAAAAGAATTGACATTTAAGTAAAGCACAATAAACAACATTATCCGTGTTTTTTTTGTTGAATACTTCATTAGTTTATGGAATAATATTTATGGAAAAGACTGTTCCTACCGTCGTCGTCAGGATTTTAGAGGAATTATATCTAAATCATGCGATGTACATTGACTGTAATCACTTTGATCTCCGACAACTCCATAATACTCGACTTAGCTTAAAGAGATGTTACTCTATCATGTTATGAAGACCTGGTAACAAATTCATGAAAGGCCCTGTATCTAGAGCAGCGATCGACAACGCGCGGCCCGCGGCTCTCTTGCGCCCCACCTATCTTCACAGAAGTTTTTCTTACAGCCCGTAAAACAATATATTCCGTTGTAATTATATTAGTTTGCGGACCATTTTTGTTTCGCCATCAAATTTCACTACAATGCGGCTACAATGCGGCCCGCCATTACCTCAGTAGCTCGCCAAAGGTTGCCGACCGCTGACCTAGAGACATCAGTTCACTGGAAGAGTTCACTACAGGTTCAACTGCAACTTTGTTGCAATTGTATCCGCTGTAGCCCATGCTAATTAGAAAATGAATACGCGAATCACAGGTTTCAATTTCACTGCCTTCGCATTTGCGTAGTGTAAAGTCGCACTTTGAATGCTAAATTGTGATCATGATTTACTGTACTTAATGGTTCACACCATGGCGTTAATGAGGTGTGCTAGAAAACAAGAAAAAGTAACGAGAAGATTGGTGATATGTATGAAAGCGATTAAGTGAATCTGTTATCTATCAGTTCTTTGAAGCTCGCTTCTGGTCAGAGGGCTCAATTAAACGGGAGCGTTTTGAAATGCCTTACGAGAATTTATGTTGAACCAAATCCCATCAGCGTTTAATACTGATGTGCTAAGAGCAGAAAAAGGTAATATCCTCTGTCGTCAAACCCCCAGGCTGCATTTCAAATAAAATGAATATAAAGGTAAAAGAACTTCCGCGAAGCTAGAAGGGTAGCATACTATAAATACGCCTTGATGATCAGAGGATTTAAATTGACCGCACTCGTTCAGGGATTAAGAGAAGTACACAGCGGAGCGTGCAATGTCACAAGATATATCATAAATGGAAAGTTATATGCGACAACCAAACCAGAAACGAAACCTAGACAGATCGCCGCCGCAGAAAAAGAAACTAGTCTATATTTAATACATTTCGCCGGCTAGTGGCAATTTATATTTATAGATGCTATCTCCTCTGACGGACATGATCAATGTCGGTTTGATACCGTCGTCGCGTTCGCTTTCGAAGCTTTCGACCGGCAACAATAAGATAGATGTGGCTACCTCTTTCCGCTGGCTAGAATGAGCTTTATCTATAAAATGCTACAATGAAACGCTTAAGCCTTTTAGCGGATCACCTTTAATATCTCTCGAAAACAACGCCTTAGATACTTTGGTTAACGTCGGACGTTAATATTGTTTCTAGAAATTGAAAGCTCGATCACGAATCCACTCAACATTGTTACGGATTATTAAATGCTCTTAATATTGTGTATCGGAATGGAGTCGGAGCTATCGGGCATTCCACCGCGGGTTATTGCATGCCCGGGGCGGAACATTAGCATGGCCGGGGCTAACAATGCCGGCTGCGGCGCCGGCGCGCCTCGAGATGTAAGCCGCCTTACCCGATAACACTCGCTATAGGATGTGGAGCGGGCAGCGCTGTGTCGGGTTCAGGAAGAGAACTCGGAATTTCACTGATGGATTGAATTGTGCAGAAAATACTCTTAAGTTAATTTTCTACGGATTCATAAACAAATTTGTTGCTCTTAAGGCACGGGTTTATTTCAGGTCTTTAATTCAGTACAAAAGGTACTAAAACATAAATTACTCAGTTATCTGAAGAGGTGAAGAAACTTTGCAAATTAATGTCATTCAGCCATAAGGGATATAAACTTTGCATATTCATACAGCGGTAACGACATATATTACAATATTTATTATCAACGGATTCGCGAAGGTGTTAATGGCGGCCATTTCTATGTAAAATTAATGAGACGAGCTGACACGAGTTATTCAAAGAGGGCACCCTGTGTCGGTCGGTGGCGTGCGCCGGCGCCGGCTCCTCTAATAATAGTCGCATTCCGAGTCTCGCCCCCCTCACCCCGAACAAGGGCTCACCTCGATGCACCTGCCGCACTTTCCTTTTTCATTCGCCGAACGCTTTCCCCGCGACACTGACATAATGTCGCCGGATAAACATCTACCGGTATCGCACTTCCCTTGTTTCGAGTGTCAAAGGTTCCAAGACGGCTTTGTTCCATGGGAAACAAAAAGCGCATCATGACTGCTCAAGATAGCTGATGTTTCGTAAACACTGCGCAGCTATTCTTTCGTCGCGAGGTTGTTGACTGCTCGGAGCAGCTCGAAGTAATCGAGATTAAGTATTAGCAGTACGTTATCGTACCGACTGCGAGCAGGAGCCATTGTTCCATTTACCGATGCGATTCCGTTATCACTGGGCTGCTACATAATTCAAAGGCCATCAGGTGGATTTATGTTGGTTTTGTTTAAGTTAGCTCGCAGACTTGGACGTTAATGGTGAAAATGGCGTCTCGTGATAATTTTCAATGGTGGAGCGGGGGCCGTGTTTTAAATCGTTAGGACGATCAGCGTCGGAGAAAGGCACCAGCGCGGAACCGTAAGGGTTCCTCGTATGGGTGATCCGTGAGAACGCTTTTTAACCAGTTACGGGTTCAACGAGTTCTTAGGGTCAAACTAAGTTTAAACGAATAAAAGATTTAAAAAAATAGGTTTCCATCACTTATAAGAGACTGTTGTCAAGTCGCTGTTGTCACAGAAAGAAGAAAATGTGTTATATTAACACATAATTACTTCAGTAGATTCTTCTTAATTCTAATGGTATCCGTAATATTTTGTAATAAATCTAGCTACACCACAAAAACTTAAACAAGCTACAATATCAATTATTAATTCATCAGTAAACTTAATTAAGTATTAACTCCAAGGACATTAGACAGCCGCGCTGACTGGGCCGTTCTCACCATATCTGTTCTGGAATTATGGCATTAATTAGCGCCATTGAATATTCACGAAAGAGCCCCGCGCCGCCGCCGGAAGTCCCGCTTCCGTCGCGCCGCAACCCGTTTCCCTAAGGGACGTCTATTTCGCTCCATTCAAAACGTTGATTCAAAATTGTCAAACGAAATGTACAGTCTGAGTGCCTTTGTGAATCCGCTAATCTCCATTCAACTCTAGATTCATCATAATTACATTCCGCAAGTCTTGTTCAACGGTCCGCATTAAAAAGTCTCTTTGTAAATCTTTTATCGACGAATCAGTGCGGTTTATTTTATTTGTGACCAGCAACTTAATTAAGCTCTCGTACAAGTAAATGCGGAAGAGCCAATCAGTGTGGCCCATTTCGCGTCCGCGGACGAACTTTTTGATTAACCGCAAGAAAGCAGTAGCCGTCATTGCTTCGGCATATTTTCAAGTGATTCATTGCGTCCACCATCTGATGTATTATCTCCGTTCGATGGCTCGTGCTCAAAATATATGATACGGGCGAAAGGATTATGTAGTCGTGAAACATGAATTCTGATTGAATAACCGAGTTGTTGATAAATATTATTTAGAGCGATACACTACAATACATCATCACGACTCTATACTAGTTTTCTACAGTTTTTTCGCACTTGATGTAATTCTGCTGCACTTGTCTGAAGTATACATTACTATAATACAGGTAATAGTTGTGGCCGTACTGCTGTTGTAGTGAATTAATGAAGCGTTCTACCACTCTAAAATGTAAAAATACTCATTACAAGTTTAGAGATTTGTCAAATCAAGCCCTTGATTGATAGATAAGAGTCCACAAGAATTGCTATGCGCATGCAAATGAAGACGATCACTATCTAAACGTGGCGATCGCTTACAGCTTTACACCGTACTAGAGGATGCCATTATCAAGTACTGTACACCTGTCCTATGGTAATTGTATCTCTACACTGTAGATGCTAGCATCTAGCTATGCGATATCGACTCTAGAGTCGATATCGAATTTTGTCGCACAAGATCATGCTGCAACAATTTCAGGGTCCACGGCGTCCGTATCGGATTAACGACACCCTCCGTAATCAGTTATACCCTATTTGGGAGATTCCATGAGATGTTCTCCGGTAAGTGACTGCTTGTATCACAGGAACGGTCGTCGCAAAGGATTGAAACTTATTTGTTTACGTCGTTCAGTTGCTCTAGGGTAAAATCAGATAGCAACATACAAGCAACGCAAGGGACCATTTAGGAGCTGAGCACGTTCCGAACGTGCAAGTTTTTTTTGTATTCATTCGAAAATTGTCCTTGTCCATTGGAGCTTGATCTAAATGAACTAAAATGTTTATTCGGACTCCATAGGATTTAGTCAAATTTTAAGCAAAACAAAGGATAAACAATTTGTAATCAGTTAGTCAGCGCTAAAATAGCTGGTTCAAAACGCCTGCTATTACTCAACGGCGATTTATTTTTGTACATTTGTTAATTAATCTTTCAACTGTCACGATCGAAGGTCGATCGTTTAAGGCGATGCTTAATTAAAGCTAGTTCGTGCAAACGAAGTTCGCCGTCGGCACAACGGTATGAAAACGACGATTTCCTCTTAATATGCTTTGATTTACGCATCGTCGACATCCTTGGCCGATGAGCTGTTAATCTGCGACCTTCCCCAAAAGGTGTGGTGTTGGTGATTCACCAATATTAAGTTGGTTTTGTGTAACAATAGAATGTCGCAAAATGCAACCTGCAGATACAATCGACGTTAAAGGTTCAACAAATCAACGACGATGAAGATATTTAACTCTTCTATGTATACAAGTTCTAATCTTAACTGGTGATGTACGTAAATGATTACTCAATAAGCAGTTAAGAACATGCCTCAAACACTGTACCGAAAAATAGCTACGATTTTAATAAAGATATAATTCTAAGTATATAATATAATGTCAAAGTCTAAGGCGGCTAAGAAAATCCGGTTTGAACATTCGTCTTCAACATTCTAAAACATTAGGAGCACGTAGTTGCAATAATGATATCAGTTATGTTGTACCATAAAAGCCAACTGGTTAAAGTTATGACATTAAACTTTAAACATAAGGCACATGAACAAGGATAAAATCTTGAACATCCTTCATTGAGTATTTATTTTGTTAGTTCTATGCTGACTCTCATCATTCGTAAAGGCGTTGAATATAAGTGAATCATAGAGCACTGAGAACATTTCTGCACAAATTGATATTGCTTTCAACTCGAAAGTGCTAATTGGTTTCAATCGGCGTCCTAAACGTAAATGGGTCCATATGCGGCAGCATCGGGGCGGTCTCGGTCATTTAATTTTTCGCTCAGTTAGCTCACAGCGAGTCGACGGTCGTTTTTTGTGTTTACAAATTAAGGTAATTACCGTAATAACCTGTCACAACCTTTTAAGTTCAACGGACGCATAATGTGGTCTGACTCCGTTTCGAATGCCCACTCATGACTCTTATTGCCCTGAACATAAGACATTTGTCAAATATTTTGAGAACATTCGTGAGATATGATTTTAAAACGCCCTTGCATGTCCAGTTCCGGGACATTTAAAGTTTGTAGTAGTGCTTGTATGGAGCCACAAATCGTAACTATTCTTACTGCAAAGGAACTCCTATTACATATTAGTCATATTACCTTCATCATATTGTCCTCATGCCAACTCGGTGAAACTAATACTACTGTGGTGAAACTTTAACCTTTTAGACATTAGTGTATATAATAATAAAACAATTTATTTTCTGATAATAAATATCTAAATTTCATTCATACAAGATTATTTTTATGAATCTCACTAGCAGTAAAATTACTAGATTGTTTGATGTTAGTACGTTCGGTGGTAAACATATCATAAAGTAATACGGGGTTGGGTATTTTACGACCATAACATCGAAGTTGTTTAAATTTCCCATGCTGGTATGTACGCGTTCAAACATAACACTGTATGTGTATTGCGATCGCGTATAATCTCCCATCTTACGGCTACGGCTATCTCCCGACAGGACGATCATATCTGATACAAGCACGCCTCCTATGTGCCATGCCATCGAATAATATTTTTTGCGGCGCGATGAAGTTATCCTCTATTTATTCATCTACAGGCCCATCAACATCGACTAATCGTTCAATCTTCGCCGTTTCGTAATCGTGATGAAATTCCACCTTGTACACTTTACAAAAAACGTTTGTAACCGGCACACGATTTGAAATGCATCTCGGCTTCGAAGCGATGAATCGGGGCTGTAGGTGAGGGCCGGTCCCTCAAGTTCAGGTAACAATGTCGCGGTGACGTTTGACCCCGGCTATGGACGCTCTCGCGGCGCCACATTCAGTTGCGATCACCTCGAACCGTAATGCGATTACAATGATGCTTGATTCGCAAATCGACAGTGACCCACTTGCGGGTCAGTGTGTGGGTGCCTATAGATCGGAGCTTTACGACGTCAATCGTTAGAGCGCGTTTAACTATGTGACAATCGTCAACATTGAATAGGAATATGACAAAGCATAAGCCGTCGTTTATACCAACTTACGCCGTTTAGATTGGAACGATCGCCCTTAATGCGGCGTGAATATTCTCCGTGAAGTTTTGGTAATAAGGTTCAATGCATAATGCTAGGTTGCGCAATCGTATCGACTAATTGAATGGGAGGGTCATTGTTTGTAACGGTACGGCCCGGGTGCGCCTGAGCCGAGTGTGAGATGAATTCTATTAGCCAGGTGCTGGTGAGTATTGTCCGTTGTCTGCAAACGGTGGCGTCGTGAGGTCGTTTACACCATCGTTAGAGCACTAATGCGCAACGTTCCGGATCCGAAATATCGCCACGAAATTTAACACAAATAATAGTGCACCACACCTCCGGATCGTAAGTAAAGTTCAATTTGTTGTACGCTAGCGGCTATGAGCATTTCTGAACATATCTATTCGTGTATCTACGTTTGTTATTAATGCCTTCGAAAGTCGCCCAGTCGCCTTGACACAATACATTTTATGCTTCTGGCGAGGTTTGTTATATCGTAATCGACACATATCCTTTATAAACAAACGTGGGTTTAATATTCCCCGTTCACAATGAGAGTTCGACAGAAATGGAAATGTGCAAACACTCGATCTGCATCGTAAGAGTTGCCTTGTTTGGGTGAATATTGCGATGATTAATCAAGGATGTCACTGTGAGCGGTGAAATAATTTAGCTGTTAATATTCTGTTCGCGTGTCGCTCGTCCGTCATTTCGCCGGGCACTTCCTAGAAAGCGAAGTGGCCCACTTGATGATAGGATACTTGAACCGCCACCGGATATGGCGGTATAGTCATATCAACTGTTGATTTTCACTTTTATTATGAGCATCGGCAAAATTTGGATCGGTATACGCTTGCGTCCAATGGACGCGTTCAGAAAATGTAAACATTGACAGGCCGAATATTTTGCTTAGTCTTGATTACTTTTATTATATGGAAGGAATGTAAAGCTGATTTCAATTTTAATAATCTTCATCTACCTACACGGAGTAATGTTAGCTAAATCGAAGGTGACATAGATAGGGAGCGAGGGGTGGCAAGGTAATTATCTTATCAGTGGGAAGACAGACAATGCTCCCGCTGTGATGCACCGGTTGGGGCGCGCTATCGCGACCACCCGCCGCCACGGGAACGCACTATACCGAACAAGTCTACAACATTATTACAGGTACATGATTCAGTGGCGCCACAAACAATCTCAACAGGTGAAACGTCAAACTCCTCAGAACGGGTCGCACGCAACTTGAGCGATTTTATTCGATTTGAAGATTATTTTCTCACTAGAGTGTGCTTGCTCGAATTCCAGCTGTGTTTGTGTATCAAAGGTGGTAGAACTCTATGTGGTTCGACTCCGGAAGCACCACCGCCACACCTATTTCTGCCAAATGACAGCTGTTTTTTGCGCTGCTGTATTCTGCTCTGAAGAGTGTGGTAAAGGAGACATAATTATCCGAGGCATTCCATCTCAGTCCTCTGGGGTTGATTACAAATGTCCGTGATCGGCAGTGGCCACTAACCATCAGGTGGACTGAACTGCATGCTCGTTTGGTCCATATTATTAAAAATATATTCCTATGTATAATCGTGCTGAATTTTAGTTATTTGTCACTAACATGTTGTTTCGAACTTAACAAGTTAACGTTAAGCTTTACAAGCAGAATATGTAAGCTCCGATGGTGCGTTATTGTTTTATCCTGTTTTTATGACATTCGTCGGATAACATCGATATCTAATGTCTCGTTACCAGCTACACTTATTTGTGACCAATAAAATAATTTAATGTTGGCTATCTCCCGCCGGCTCGGAGATCGCTCTTATCTGGAACGTAATAAATCGGAGCCGCGGATTGTGATCGAAGTGCGGGCCAGTCGGCTGATTAATGAGTAAGCATTTTTTAATTAACGACATCGCCACGGCTTTGGACTTATCGGCCGCGGTGCGCTCGCGCATCGCCCGCGTACGCTTTCGCCTACAACGTTAAACTAAATTATAAGCTCCACCTGAGGAGTTAATTGCGTGTTTACTATCAACATTAACTACTCCCCGTTCGATAATGGCGTTCGGGCGGTCGCGTCGTGATCCAATGTTTCCCGGGTTATGCAAGCCTTTGTGAACAGGGTTCATCGTTCACATGCCGCGTCGCCTGGACGGCGCTACGTACGAATTACGATCGGTATCGGTTTCGGGTAATGGCGTTTTGAGTTCATTATTTTTGTCATTGATGTCACGACGCGCTTACAACATCACTTGTCACGATTCTTGATGTAACATCGGTTTCCACGCTCCGGTGACACATCGGTGATGTTCTTTAGCTCATAATGCTTTTTGCGGTTATAGATAGTCACAATGAAATTTATTTCTCCTTTCTGTACAGCGTCGTGAACGTTGATTGAGTATTGTATGGGAAAAAAAGTTAAAAGGTACACGAGGGCTTTATTATTACAAGCTTTTTTGTTCAAGCCTCCTTAATATAAGTCGATGTTAAGTTCGCTCTCGTCGTGTACTTGATCCCGAAGACACTCATCAAAGTGGAGTTCACTCTACAATGTCTCTACAGAACACGATCGGCGATGGATATCGATAATGTGACCCTCGTGTCGGCCGCCATTACTCTCCGCTCGCTAATGATAGATAGTCGGTCCGAGTAATCAAATTCTATTCGCCAGTGAAAACCCGGCTTAGTCTCGCTTGACCTGAACCCTCGTCTAGAACCGCTCTATACAACCATTGTGTAACGTGTTTTATACGACAATGATGACTATGCAACGATATTATTCCCTTTGTTTTAGGCTGTAATGCTTAAGAACTAACGTCATATTTTAATTTTGATGAATGATAAATCATCTTATATTGGAATATAAAACTGTACAATAGAAGCTTTCCAATTTATTGTTGGGCTTTGATTATCATGCCTAATTTGGAGTTTGAATATTGATCCTTACATCAAGAATTTGTGGGGAGCAGGAAGAACAGGGGTAATTCGCCTTTTATATATATATTCACATGAAATAGTACATTTATTTATCAAGCAAAAGTAACAAATATTTACAGGTTTTACATACACACCAAATAATATTATACCCGTAGTAGAAAGTCTAAAAAATAGCAGCACAAAAATTTAATTTTACGAACTAAACATTTCAAAAATACTTTAAACGAATTTTGAATCAATCTAAAGTTGCCTTTCCCATTCCATAATGTAACGCTATAGATAAGAAAGGAGCAAAGAGACGTTTAAATTAATACTTTCGAAATTCATTGTAAACGGCGCGAGAGTTTATATCCAGTCCAAACAAATAAAACGAAACATTTAACTAATTAAAGTGTCTTTGTTTTGCATTCACAACGCGACTCGAATTGTATCTGAGGCCTTATAAATGACTGCTGCAGAGAAACATCGTGTTTTGTATTAAGAAGAAAACGAAGGTACACGTGCACTCGTGGTTGAATATTCATTTTAATTAAGACGAACAATGAACTATCTGTCGGCCTTGTGAGGTCCACTGCTGTTTGCCAATAGTCCAAACGTCTTTCGTGTTTATGCCTGCAGTCAGCGTTTTAATGTTACATGGAAAGATGCTGTCTATCTGGATTGTGTCCCTTAGTCGCCTCCTACGACATCTACGGGAAGAGAGACAGTGACGTTATTTAAAACCAGCATCGCACGGCACGAACAAAGAATTACAAAATCGAACACAAACAAAAACAAACCGCGTGGGTTATTTACGAAATTGTGAATTATAAAATTTGATCGATTCAAAGCTACAATACCGTCACCTTGAACCGATTCCGCCTTAAAGCGTTCGAGCGTTGCAAAAGCGCCTCTCGCTCCACTCGACCGCTACCGATTCGTCTCGACGCAGCTATTCGAATACCGATTCGAATCGGTAATTCAATTATGGAAACACATGTAAATGTCACCGGCCGCAATGAAACTATTGCGGCGAGATAGACGATAGTTCTGAGACGTTACGCAAACATTGCGCCCCATAACAATCCACTTTTATTCTTCGTTCTATTAAGCAATTGTTGCGTTATTTACATTCACGCTCTCTGTTATTTTGATTCTAAGTTATCCTAAGTTGGGAAATGTTTACGTTAGTTCAATCGATTCGTGTTTCGTGCCGTTTAAATTGGATGTCATTGTTCAATGTCGAACGTATCCGAATAGTGCGTGGTATATTAATTGTGAATTGTTTAACAACTTGTTTTTTTTTTGTTTGCAGGTAAGGCGCGGAAGTTTCTAGAAGGTGTCAAGTCGTGCGTCAATGGGTAATGTGAATATTTACTAGGTAATGTCCGTGAAACATGCAACACTGGTAGCCTAGGGGTTGAAACTCGCCCTCTCAATCGAAAGAGCTAAGATTCAATCCCAGGCATGATTTTTCCAAAACGATGTGCGTGTCGGAAGTTAATTATCATTGCTTTACGTTAGAGGAAAACATCTGAGGAACCCTACGCACATGAGAGATCTCAAAAAAAACTTCTAAAAGGTGTGTGAAGTCTACCAATTCGTGAAGTGCGCAGTAGACTGTGGCCTAAAACCCTCTCACTCTGAGAAGCGACCCGTGCCCAACAGTGGGTTAAATGGGCTGGCATCTGTTGGTTCGTTAAGTATTCACGGAGGGCGCGTGTCTGCATCAGTATGCGCCCGCGCACTCCACGGACGCGATTTAACGAATGAATCACTCCCGTTTTCTTCGTACACGCCGGTTGGTTGATCCTCGACGTGACGTCACGATTTTTGTGTCGCACGCGCCACGCTCACGAAATTATATTACGTAAATCCGTTCACATATCCGTTTCGCATATATTTCTGTGCACCTAGTACGAGTTTCTTACGTTTCCCAAAACAATATGTATATACGTTTTCGCCCATCTTTGTAAATTACATTGCAGGGTATAGCCGAAAACGTAAACAGTGATTGATTGAAGGAAACATAATAAAATCGTAGTAAGGTCATTCGTGTAGTTGTGTTCCGAAGATATAAGTGTCCTTATTCTAATGCATGCTTAAATTTTGTCTCATACACAAAACCCAATGTTTCTGCTTTACTTCAAATACCTCTAACTTGTACAATTATTTATATATATATGTTACTAGCTGAGCCCCGCCGTTATACCCGCGTTGAAAAATGTAACTTGACATAGTTACATACACGTCAAATATAATTACATATATGTTCGCGTAAGTCGCGCGCGGTTTCTTAGGTTTTAATTTTTGTGCGACCCTTATTACATTTTCTAAAGTAAACGTAGCCTAAGTTACGCCTTATGACATCAGCCATCCAACAGTGAAAGTCCTGTCAAAATCGGTCCAGTGGTTTCAGAGATTACCCAGAACGAACAGACAGATAGACAGATAAAAAAAAATTGTAATTGATGTTTCAGTATCGTATATGCTTCCATATGCATTTGGTAAAAAGCTGTTATTTTGATATTACAAACAGACACTTCAATTTTATTTATATGTCTATAAGAACTTGTATATGACTCACTTTTTAACCGACTTCCAAAAAGGAGGAGGTTCTTAATTCGACTAATTGTGAGATGATCCGATTTTGAAAAAAAAAAAAATTGAAAACTGGTGCTTCCCTTGGGCAGGGCATCCATGAGAAAAACGTATAAGTCTTAAATTTGCATAAAATATGTGCGCGACAATAAGACGAATAAGTAAGCTTCTACTGATCCGATTCTCATGAAAATTAAAATGAACATTAGGTATCTAGGATGACATAATTTAATGAAAAATATGATGACTCGATTCTGATGATGTAGGGGTACTGGTAGGCAAAACCAAAGAAGTTAGCTATTTGGTGGTTACGAATATATAATAAGATTACTGAGCAGAGACATACTATGAAATATTTGAACTTCAACTTCTCAACCCTGATAATGCAGGGGTACTTCGAACCTAGACCATAGAAGTAGGCCATTTGGTGTTTACGAATATATAATTAGATTGCTAAGCAGAGACATAAGACGTCAAATTGGACCTTCAGCTGTTCAACCCTGATGATGCAGGGGTACTTCAAACCTAGACCATAGAAGCTGGCCATTTGGTGTTCGCTCGGTGGTTTTTGCTTCTATACTTGCAGGACATAGATTCGTCGTTGTAATCTAACGAAAATGTTGACCGCCGACGTTGGGACTATGTACTATGTATTGTGTATGTAAGAAACCAACATACCTATATCTAAATTATTTTTTTACTTTTTTGCGGTATAGAAGTCGGTTTCTATTTTTTGTTATTTTTTTTTTTGTTAAGTCATGTCTTAAATGGGAGATTTTTCAACGCACGTGTCTTGATTATAACGTTGAATCACATAGCATGGATTACCGTTACTAGACGAGTATTAGGGTATGGCATCAATAAAAAGCTTTATAAATCTTATATGCACTCATAGGTTTGTTTTACAATCTTGTATGTTATCTCAGATAATATATGTAGTCCTTGATAATTTAAAAAAGAGTATCTCTTGATGATGATTAAGTAGGTTTGAAGATACGAAACTGTCCAATGATCCAATCTTATGATTATGAACTGAATTTATAACAAAAAAAGTATTCGTACTACATTTTGTTCTTGATTCCCGTTAGTATTGTTACATGTTTTATGTTGAATCGGTGAGAGGGACAGGAACCATTTAGTTCCTGCCATCTTTTACGACAATCGCTCGTGCGAGAGCAAAATAGACCCGGTTCGCTTATAAACATCGGGGAACAATGGAGATGCCGATTGCAACGCCTCTAAACTGGCTCAGTTTTATTGTTATCGCAACGTATATGTCAAGGTGCCGTACCGTTCGGAACGCTGGAATGCAATATTGTCTACAATGTTTAGGCACAGCGCGTGGCCGCCGCCGATAGCATCCGACCGATGCTAGCCTCGATATGCACCGCATCGGACCGGCTATCGTTATGCAGTCTTACGTACCACGGTATCTCCCGCGAGCATCGACGTACGCTGAAAAACGGCCCGCGGAGAGAACTGGCGCGAAATCGAGACGAAGTAGCGGTCCTACCGCAGGGCACAGTCAAGTAGGCCACAGATTACAGCGTTTCCTCAAAGTTATTATACGT
This sequence comes from Cecropterus lyciades, assembly GCA_002930495.1. Classification (NCBI taxonomy): domain Eukaryota; kingdom Metazoa; phylum Arthropoda; class Insecta; order Lepidoptera; family Hesperiidae; genus Cecropterus; species Cecropterus lyciades. The sequence continues at coordinate 173,396 of MOOZ01045295.1, read as the reverse complement.
CGACAAAGGCCGTGGTTTGCGGTGATCGCGCGCCCGCCGGCTACACACTTTTCCATCACGAAACGTACCAACGGTCGGACCGTTTCACAGCGTTCGAGTTACATGTCCGCGGTCGTAGCTCACACACGAAACGGACACCGTAACGCGATACAGTCTTCCGAGCGACTCTCACCTTTTACCAGATGGAAATGCAGAGCGGAACGCTTCCTAGTGTGGTACTCCTGCGGATTAGTTGTGCCGGAGTTTCGTTTCCATTGTATACGACGGAGAATGTGTCGCGATTCGGTCGTGTTGCAGTTCAGAGGGCAGCCGCCGTTACGGCGCCGGGCTCTCACAATGGAAGCGAGAGTTGGCTCCCGTGTGTTTAGCTTCCGCAGATCGTTATCGCACCTCCGTTCCTAGAATCATTCATACACGACTTCCGAGATACGAGCCCTCAAGTCGGCCTTATTTGATCCTATTGTTGTACATGAGATATATGTAGATTAAAATCCACCGAACTCGGTATTAGGATGATGTAGGGAGCGTGCGGACCCTACCGGAAAATAGTTAATTTTATTGATAATGGATTATTTTTGTCACAGTCTACTACACCCTTTTTCCGCCGTGACATTTTAAATTAGAAAGATAAATGCATATGTTATGTCGTTATTTAGACTGTGAGTCAAGAATTACTTAGTTGGTTTCCAAATTTGGTAAAGTTTGAATCTGAAATCTTTATGAATAAAACATGCTGTATGTACCATGTATTTACGTGATGATGGTGTTGCAGTAATGCGACTCTTCGAATTCATCCTCGTTCCTTCCGCCCACAACATAGTTGTTTGGGACCATAAACGAATGTTGCGACAGTCGAAGAAGACACGTACTTTCGTGGGTGAACATAACCTCGATTACGCCAATTTTTGCAAAAAACGGCCGTAATGTCCATGAAGATTGCAATAATTTACGTAGATAAGTACATTAGGTCGTTTTGTTGTGTTAGATTTCATACTTTTGACAGTTTATATTTAAATTTTGCACGATTTGAGCATTTGCATAATTTACATGTTACGAAAATTTTCGATGACACTATTAATAATTTTGTAGCTGATATTTAAATTCAAATTTTACAGTAGGTCTTATCTGTGTGTCTTAGTTTAAAGTCAGTATACTTATATTTACTTCAATATTTCGTGATATCGAGTCGGGAGTGCCTCAAGCGTTACATTAGGCTTGCTCGTCGACCACCCTGACAGCTTGTGCTACCTTGCTTGGTAATACAAGCATTTATCGAGATCTCTATTCAAACATCCATAGTCGCTGACTGACGTTTACCTTTTAAGTGGACAATTAGTCTAACCTCCTTGTGAAGTCCCAGATTAGTCGTCTTTTGCACCTAATATAAGTTTTGCGAAACTTAAGAATCTTAGGAAATGAAATGACCTGACTGAAAAGGTTAAGATCCTTTTGTGCTCAACACATGGTAGTAAATCAGTATTAAAACTTTATTCTAAGTTACAAAATCATCGTGTCCTTTTGTACTGGATTCATTGCGAGACATACGTGCAGTTAATTCCTCACGCTGCACTAAATCTCTCTTTGTTCTATAACTCCACGTGACGTTCAGTATATTGCACTGCTACTGTTGCCGTGAATTTACAATGTCAGATAGTTCCGTTGGCCACAACATGCACCATTAAATCTTTTCACCAAATACAATGGGTTCCACTAACAAGCGATTATTTCCAAGTGTCGGATATTTGCATGAGTTCTGACCCCCTAACCGGGGGCATTGTTTTCCTCAATTTGAATGGCTAATAATAAATGAGCCTTCAGCGGGTTTCGTAAGTGGAACGAACGCAGTAAGGCCCCGATCTTTAGAAATGTTTACCTGATATTTGCGGTTGTTAGGCGGTTTCTCCTATGATTTATAGCCGTTGTAGAAAATTTGTGGAGCAGGTAGTAGAAGGTTTATTAGTTAGGCCCTATTGAGGCCAGGTGCGTTCGATAGCGCGTACTGTACTCGTATTTATTGGTTTATATTTCAATTTTCTCGTCTCGTATTCCTTGGTATTTTTCGTAAAGCATTGTTTCGTTCTGTAATGTATCCAGGCCAGCCCTTATCTCCATACCCAAAGGTCATTATTGAAATATACGACCGAGTCAAAACAATAGCCCCACTTAAACGCATTAAGCTCTATGAAGCGGCACACATTGGGCTCTCACAATGCGTGTACAAAACGAATGCAGTTGGTAGGGAGTGCACTGTCAGTGACCCTCGGTGCCGCGGTCCGATGCCCATTAATTATTCTATTACGGCAATGGCACCAGTGATCGGTGCGCGCGCGCATGCCTTTGATCTGATGCGCTTCAATTCACATTACCCGTCATAAGAATTGGAAAAAGATGCTGCCATTCGTGTTCGAAGACATTTTTAATCTAGATACGTATTATGTTTTCTATTTTTTTGTTATTATTGGTTTATTTCCTTAAAGGTAATTAGTATACACATGTAACACGTATCGACATTGACGTCTTGTAGTCAAAAATAAAATGGAATATTATTTTTAGAATCGATGATATTGTCATGTTGAAAATGCCGAAGATGTCCTTAGATAATATCGCCAATCAGTTCGGTGTTTTAGTTCGACAATCTCTGTCCCAAATCTCTTGCATTCAATTCCAATCGTCCGGTTAATTTGCTCTTGTTTCGCGGAACGATACATGCACTAATGGCCATGGTCCCGTTCGTGACCCTCGATTCCCTATTAAGGTGAAATGGCACTTTCGTGATTTACGTGTTACGTTTGCGCGTGCGCACTTTCCCACCCCCCACTCCCTACCAATTCAGCTAAGTGGCCGTTGATGAATGAGGGTTCAAATGAAATAGATGGCCGATAGATCTATTTACATGAGATACCGTGAAATGGTCTTATCGTTGGACGCAGTAGCAATTTGTTATGTTATTAGATAGTTTATTCTAATCTAGTTTTAAGTGCTCCTCCATTCAGATGATCGAAGTACTTTGTATGCGTTTTATTAATGTTTATGTTACGTTTTAACTTGTAAAGGAATGCAAAGCAGTAACGTGGCTATTTATTTGCCATGTTGTTTTAGAATCATCTGATTAGATGCTAAACATGCATGAAGTACGAGTAATGTTGGTAAAGTTTAATGTTAAACAATGTGTAGTTGTTATAGTGATATCAATAATTTTGCCTTTGTTCAAAGGAGAGGGGGAGGATGTTGATAAAGTACCATTTGATAATTATGCATGTTATTAGGTGTAATAGATCTGATAGGGTTTTTAGGTCGTGTATTGCGCTATTGTTATTGCGAGATGTTTCTGTTATGTAAATTTTGACTTATTTGTGTACATAAATCTCCAATCGTGAGAAGGATTTGAGCTACACTCCGTATATGGTCAGGTGCGTAGTGGTAGATTCATTCACCTGCACCATTTCAACTTACTATTGTTTTGTTCATAATTCAATCCCCGTCGTCTTCAGTAGTAGGTTTTCTCACGTATAAAACGGTTAGCTTGAGCGAGCATCTGTAAAATTTAACTGTTTCCACGACGTCGCATATATAATCAGTAATGACCATAAATTTCTTTACATCATTTCGTATCCGGGTTAATATGCCATACTTCATTAGCGTTATTTTGTTTAGTACCGCTATAAGCTACAGTTGTTGTATTACGATCGTTTGCTTTGTAATTACAGTATCTACTCTATTTTTATCGTTTTTACTGTAAACTGTAATGCTTAAAATACAGTATAGGAATCTAAGATATTTAGCAACTACCTTCATTTAACCAAATAAAAGTAGAACTTGATTATTTTATTATGTAATAATTACGCTTTATTTGAAATTTGATCGCACATGCTGACGATGGCGATCTTTTTTTTGTCGTCAAATTGCAGAGACACAGTTGAGAAAGTTGTCAAAGATGTAGATGACCTTTTCGTTGACGTATTTTTTTTCCTCCATCCTAAAAGTCATAGTAATAATAAGTTATATAAAAATGATGGCAATTTTTATATTTTATTTATTTATTTATTTATTTAAAATGTTGCACCAACAAGGAACACACCAACAATAAGTACAAGTATAGAATCTAACACGACATGAATAACAAGTGTTACCTTAATTATAGGAGCAAACGGCAATGCAGACAGGACAAAATAATAAATATAACTTACCTTATTAAAAACAAAAAAGTTTACTGTATTTTCTAGTGTAAGGAAATTGTCATTTACTGTAATTTTGTACAAAATGCTGTATTATTTAAGGAGAAACATTGCAAATTTACAATCACGATCTGGATGCACTGGTTCCATTTCACGGATACCGAGGCAAGGGGGCAGCTGACCCTGCAATTAACATCGACCCGTGGTACCGTTACGAGTTAATTGGCGTGGTACAATGATTGTACTATCATATCTCCCGGATCACCTCAGTGGGACATTGGCCTTAGCCGATAGATAGATCAGCTCCTAATTGTCTTAATGGATCGCTTCCTCTGCTGTGGCGCCGGCACATTCGTCTAAGACCAACGCGTTTTTATCGTGTAGCTAGTTTAGTGCATATCTATTGCGTCTGACAAGACAATTCTATTCTTTGATATAACTTTTGTTGGTATGTTAAAGGCATATATTATATCTGTACTAACATATAAAAAGAGGTGGTGTGTGTCTGTTTGTTACTCAGTCACACGGGAACCATTGGTCTGATTTACATTAAATTTTGCTTAGATTAATTAGTCAAAATATAGGCTACGTTTGATTCAGATATTTTTCACTATTTAAAGATGGTGACTATTTTAGTGACGTCACTACGTTAGCCTGTTATTTTAATTTTCTATATTGTTTTAACTGTCCTCTTCACATTTTAATTTATGAATGTCCCATAGCATAGCACGAGTACATCAGCTAGTCTTTTAATAAAACTATGTTTTGTGGCAAGATCTTCACTTCTTCATTGTCCTCGATTTGGCATATTTTAGCAAATTGAAAGGACCAATAAAAAAACTATCGTTTTACATAATCCTACACGTAGTTGTCGTGTACAAGTTAGTTTTGATATCGTTTGTTAGGTTTGAGAACATAAAACTCGTGTTTAGCGGTTCTGCGTCACTAATTATTTGTATGAGGTGTCTGTTGCGATCTTGAGTGGAATATTACCAGGCCTCACCAATATGATAAAGCGAAAGAGTTTGATTTTTTGTTTGTTTATTCATTCAGACGCGCCAAATTCTGGAAGTACTCGAAGGTCAGATTTGAATTAATCTCGTTGTGAAATTTATATCTAAGATATAATTTGACCATTGATACTAATTTACCCTGGTAACTGAGTATACTTAATACTCAGTTCCAGTGTTCATCTAAACAACTCTCTTATCAGGAAAAGTTACCCAGAACAAACCAGTAACCGAACCGCTGATTTTGAATTAAACTCTTACACAGCAATTTCCAAGACCGGTTAACGAAAACACCGTCAGCGTCTCTCGTGACCCATTCTTCGTTATCGTGAAACAATCAAATATAATAGCGTACTGGTTTCAAGATTTCCATCCGTTGTTTTCATTAAATATTTTTTTATGAAAACAAAAACTCTACTGCTTAAACTGAAAAAATAAAGATGAGTAGGTACTTAAATCAGAAAATATATATTAAAATACAAATGGTGATATACTGTAACATGTGGTGACAAACGTAATTATTGTAGATTTTTTTTATAATGATATTGATACTAAAAAAATTGATTATTCCCCTTTGTTTGATCCGTTGGTAGGCGCCATATATAAAAGTTATATAGAATATGTCACTCTGACAACTTAGTCGATTCCAATGATTGTTACAATCCGTCAAGCTGTTTGGGCTGTAAGGCGTACTTAAGCCATGGACTCGTACAAACATACATGCATACGTAAGTACACAAATACATACACTTGAACCCTCCTTCTTACGCAGTGGGATAAAAATGAGACCGTCCCACGTGGAGCGTTTTAAGCTAACGAGCTGGTTGACGAAGTTGCCAATCCAGATACATAATGTTTGTGGAGTGCAACATCTGTCGAAATTATTATTACGCACTCCCAATCTGTGTCAGGAACATCTGCCGATCCGATACAATGGTGTGCACACTATACACCGTTGTGAGTTATGCGAATCTTCGTGATTATTATTTTTCGTTGAGTATATTTCAGTTACGGTACGGTTGATTGCATCGACTGTGTATTCTTTGGAAGTTTTTTTCTCTTAAAGGGAAAACTTCTTTATGCACGTTGTGCACTTTTTGGGTGAACAAAAATCATCACGTACATAGATAAACCTTCGTGCGTTATTTTTTTTTTAATTTTCACTTCTATGGGCAGTCCTCATGACCTTACGCATATTCTTTTTAATTTAAATATCTTATCCTAATATCTCGGTTAAAATTATTAGTCAGTCACTAGATGATTGTGTATCGATTCTCGATTTTATAGCTCATAGACATAATTCAACCTTAAAGACCGTTCAATAGCTCTATACTTTGTTGAAAGATAAAAATATATAGACGATAAAGTTAAGATCAGTAAATGTCTATACGAAGTGGACCGGTGATGTAATTTATGTGGACAGGATAATATGAAACGGCGCTGTAACTATTAGATAAAGCAGTAAAATGTCAAGTGAGCTCCTACCAGGTGTACCTGTCCTCGGCGCGGTGAAGGTACGACACAATGGAATATTTCGCTCGCCATTAGAATACAATTACAAGGTCGTCGTGATCCAATTTGCCGTTTCAAATACCAATCGCGCCGAATCGCCTAAATTTCACATAATTGCTGGTTATGTGATTCGATAACATATCGATCGGAAACATATTGTTTGTTGATTATTTTGTATCATCTATTCTGTACGTTTCCTCAAAACAATTATTGTTTTCGCTAATGGGCGAAAACATGAACACAAATTGTTTCCATTTTGTATTTTGGTTTCCTTTTAAGATATCTAAAACACTAGCACCTAAATTGTCGTCTACTTTTTATAATTAGTGCCTTCGCCGTAGATCTCATTTCGAAGTTGATGCGTCCTGGATCGATCAGCTTTATTCCTTATTTCGCCATGAACTGTTAAAGGAACATGAATGGCACAGTTAAGTCCCGCACACGGACGGACGGCTGAGTGACTGGCGGACCCGCTGCGCGACGCGACACCGCACGCCACTCACGCTCGTAATTAGGCGTGTCAGTGTCAACCGTGGACCGCCGAGTTCTTCATGTTTCTGCTTGCCTGGTACTTTCTTTGGAAAATAAACGCTCACAATATCTGCCGTTTTCGAACATTTATTTCATTTCATTTCAAGAATTCTCTTCTTATCCTGTTTCAACACTCGAGACAATAGGTTTGCACAGATATTTCCTACAGAAATAGAGGTCTGAATTCTCGACAGGCCCGCCTAGCCCCACGACGTTGCACGCAACTAGTTGTCATAATTAAGCTCGTAAATGTCAGCTGTGTAATTGTTTAAGTTTCTGCGTTCCTGGTGATACAATTGTATAATGTAGTAGTATATTGTATAATTGTAGTTATATTTATAGAGAACATTTCATATTGTTATGTTTATTGTTTACCTTCGTTTTCAAACGTCCAGATGTAAACTCTTCGCTATTTCATTTAAAATCTCAGTGTTAGAATCGAACGTAACTATTTATTCATGAACATATTATCTTAAATGTAGTCTTACCTTTGCTCACTTATAATATTAAAAGTAATTTTATTTTATTTATGAAACAAATTCTATATATAACTGAGAAATGTTTACGAGCAGATAAAATATTTGCTACCAGCGGAAACCAATAAAATGTTGAATATTTCCACTTTCTTGCCAATCACAAACACGGCATCCTAGTGTTTATCGGTATTAATTACGAGCGGCTGCGCTTAATAAATAAGTTTAATGATGTCGCGTATCTATTAAGGCTGTTCACACATTACTATCTGGTCGCCGGGCCGCTATAAAACGGTGTCCGGCCGTTACGCTAATTTTTGTTTCGACTATCGTAAATGCAAATAGCGCTAACCGATCTACCGTTCCACTGACATCGATCTCATGTGCCACGATGTCAAGAGCACGCTCTTGCTCTTGCAACTCTTCCGAATTTGCTCTTCCGTACCATAAAATCGTATCTCCGTTGTATGCCATTCCTAAATAGATTCTAACTTCACGTCGTAAACTCTGCACTCGCCTGTCGCTTCTCGAGTTATTATCGTTCGTTATAAAGATTATCTCATAAAAGTTATTACTCGCGTTGAGGATGTTATAATTGCCGCTTCTCACTAGCCGCACCCCTTTTCTCTGAACAGTTAAGAGCGTGAATGTTATTGCTACTGTACTGTGACTAAATGACACATAGTTAAATCTCAAACGTTTATCGTTCTGTCTTGTTAAAATTAATATATTAATGTCGTCAACTCGTTTCAGTTTCGTTTCGAGAACCATATCTCTCCTTATAAAGAGTATATTTAGAACCGATTTATTGACTGCATGTGCTGATTTAGTGCATGATAGTAGTGCATAAAATATTTCGTGGTTTAAAAAAATATAACGACCCTAAATTAAGACAAACCAGTTCGAAGTAAACAAACTAAAGATAGACTTCCAAGAAACCGTCAAAAATAACAGGCATCAATCAATATCGAATATCAATCGAGGTGGTGTAACACGATAGTTTCGACAGGTAGCTCGTCTGCATGTTTACGTGCGTGTTTGACATTAGTCATCGGATCGTTTGTAAATTAAACGACGAATATAAATATTTTCATGTCCTTCATATCGGTTTTGTATAATCCGTTGTAAGTAATGAACGAGTTCTAATTTAAATTAAACAAGATATCATTATTAGCCAGGTCCGACCAGCGAGGGACTACCGCCACACCTATTTCTAGCGTGAAGCAGTTCTTGCGTTTCGGTGGAAGGGTGTGATTGCTGGTTTAACGAACATCTTAGTCCTCGAGAGTAGCAACGCATCTGTGAACGACTTCGGATAGAACCCCTGTTCAATTTGAAGATGGTTACAAATGTCTATGGGTGGCAGTAACCACATACTATCAGGTGGACTGCATGCTAGTTTGCTATTTCAACGTGATAAAAAAGCATACCTGTAAATTAAAGATCCATTAATTTTTCCGTGGTGATACGATACAATATGTGGTAACATGAATACAGTTGAGTTGACACCTTTAAGGATTAAGTTGTAAAGTCTCTTATAATTATATCTTTCTCACCACACACGTCTACCTCGAGCATATACGCGCTAACACTTCTCATATAACAGAAATTACTATAGCGGTGCCACCGCTGTAAACCACAAAACGTTCTAACACCTTTTAAACTACCACCTTTATTCTAGGCTCTAGACTGGCTCTTAATTCTATACAACTAATCCTAACACAATATAAATATCGCATCGTAGTCATGTTGTTTGCACGTCTTAAGGGAGATATACTTATCCGAGGTGTTACAGCTTAATCTTCAAGGGTAGTAACGAATCTATAGCTAAAATTATAGATGTCCATGGGTGGCATGGGCCACTACAAGTGGAGCATCAGGTTTGGTTTGCATATAAAAAATAACGTCATATACAAATCCACCAATTAGTGGTCGCAACCGAAACGCGACCGTTCGTCTGCCGTCTCGTGTTTGAAATTTTTATTGTGGGCAACGGTTTTGGCGATTAGACTCCGGCCGGTCGGTGAGTCAGCGGGGTCGCTGTACACTCCGGTCGCGGTTTGCCAAACACGCACGACTGTACAACGATCAACTAGGCATCACTTTACGCCAATTTCGAATTTGTTTTTTGCCAGTGTTTTTCAAAATTGGAAGAGAGAAATAACCATAATTTTGAATCAATTTTTTTTGAGTGGATTTTAATGTTGCGTGCACGCGAATTTCGGCCTTCTTTTGTGTCTGTTTAGCCCTTTTTTGTTACAATAGCGTGTGGTTTTGTAGTGTTGCTTGTGGGCTGGTGTACCGAATTACGAATGCGACGGTTGTTTCACACCGCACTCTTACGCACACCGATGTAACTATTATCAGATTTATTTAAATGTTTGTCTGATGAATCGACTTTTGGTTTTGTCACCGGTTGGTTCGACCAACAATTAATCAAAAGAATTCCGTCATCTATTATGTCATCAACCCATTATTATCCAATTTCTTGATACACGTCTCTTCTGAATAAGAGGTTTTAGGCCATAGTCCACCACTCTGTAATTGGTTGTCTTTACCCACTTCTGAAAACTTATATTAGACAAGTCACAGTAGGTTTTCACACCATCTCACTGCAAGGCAGTGATAATTAATTTCTAATATGTACATCATTTTAGAAAACTCAGTGATGTTGTTCGTGCTTGGTACTCGAACCTCGAACCCTAGATCAAAGGCTGAATTTCAACCATTAGGCTACCACTCCGAATTTTTTTTTTAATGTTTTTTATTTTAGACTAAGATGCCTCGGAAAAGTATGTCTCCCTTACCACACCCTTCAGACCAGAACACAATAGCGCATAACACTGCTGTTATTAGGCAGAAATAGGTGTGGCGTTGGTGCTTCCGGAGTCGAACCACAAAGAGTTCTACCACCTTCAAAGTGTGACCACACCGAGATATGTTTGTATATTTTTTGCGTTAAATTTCCAAAGATATCAATGTGTCGCCATCTACCGCGAAACATCGCAATATTTATTGCCGTTCATTCATAATGATCATTAATGAAACGTATCTCCAAATGGTTGTTTCATGTTACATATAAATTAAGATACGGCACATTGCTTAATTAAATGTTAATTTATGTAGATGTGATTTTGCAGATACGGTAATTTTGTTTTGATGTCTTCATATTTTTATTAAAATATTAAATTTGTGGTTATGCACGGCTAACGTAATTTTGAAGTAGTAAGTTTGAAGATTTGATTTTTGTACGCATGAGATATTAGCATGTAGGTATGTACATCACCGCAAAAGTCTCAATTATTTAGTAATACTTAGGCTTTTGATGTTGGTAGGTGGACCAATGTTGGTCATTGGCATTGTATTGGATGCAATCATGGGTATTGGGATCACAAGTTTCTATAATCGTTTGAAATACTGTATGTTTTATTAAAATTGGTCCAGTACTTCTTGCGTGTTGCTCCAAGACAGACAAACATTCGCTTCACCGTTTTATGAAACTAGTATCCATAAGTTAGTTAGTTACCATAAGTAACGCCTGGCTTTTGTATTTCTTTGAGTAACTTTCGCTTAAGATCACCATTTTTTGGAATAAAATATATTATAGGTATAGTCTGCCTTTTGTATTTAAGTGGTAAATTTACTTTAAAGACTATTTATTGGTCTATTCAAGCAATAAACTCCCCAGTTTTTGGCAAGTTACACTACCAAGAATGGTATCCCATATTTACTTGTGGAAGCGCGCCGGGCTGTCTGCCTCGTTCGTTTCATTGTGTTTTTATTTTATTGTTCGGTACAGAGACGGTATCTTGGCCATCGGGATGCCTCGCAAACAATACTTAACAATAACATTTACTACATTGTTGGTGTCCAACTGTTGCTATTAACGACGACAGTCGTCGCTTCGTATGATCGGAATGCGTTTGTCTGGGCCATAGAGGTGATGGATGGTAGAATTGACGGTTGCTTTCCCTTAGTGTGAAGGTCTGCAAGGTCAAATATAACCGCAAAATTATAAGGGCCGTGGTCCGTTAGTAGAAAATTAAATAACATTAATCAACAAAATTGTTTATGTTTGTTAAATAGTATATTAGATAATGTACGAGTTATCAGACTTTTCTACAAGCAAAAACTACAGAAGAGAAGACAAATTAAAAATATTGTTTAATTTTATTACAAACCAATCCTCTTCATTAAGGAATGGAATGTCTAAAAGTCATTGAAGGATATCTACATCATATTTTTTTAACAAAAAATAAAAACCGACTTCTATGCTACAAAAAGTAGAAAATAATTTAAGAATATGTTGGGTTAGTACATACATAGTATTTTAGAAAATATATCAAAAACATTGTTGTTAATGCCTACAACATTCGAGGGTTGCCCTCAATTTCCCTGGGATCCCGTCATCATATCCTGATTTGGTGCCTATGAGACCCCCTCAGAAGTATACTTTTTGAATAAAAAAATAATTTTGATAATCGGTCCACAAATGGGAGAGAAATCGTTGAACATACATTAAAAAAATACATACAGTGTAAAATATGTAGAACCACTTCGTTTTCGAAGCCGGTTAAAAATGAAATAATTTTGCCCAGATTATTATGGTTTTAGTTTTTTTTTAGCTTAGGCTCTTCGATGATTAATCATAAGTGAGTATCCATTCGCTTTGATAGCCGCGATGTCAGCGATAAAAGAAAATTACGCGAGCCATTTCTGCTATTTTCGATCTATGGTCCGATCATCCGAAGGCGCAGATAGCAACGCGTTATCTGCACGATTATAATAAAACTGTAACATGGCTATGTTCGCTTTGACTGTACTTACAGTGCACTTTTTGTGAGCGTTTGTGTGTGATACACATTTTTATTTCGTTTGTGTTCTTTTTACACTACTGCGACAGACGGAGGGTTATGTTGTATGTTAGTGTATGTATGTTTATATTGTTTGTACTTAGTAGGTATTTATTACGTTTTTTCAATACCATCACCGTTTTCGCGCTTTCGTCCGTAAATTGTATAGGCGGTATGTATAAAAACGTAAACGGTGATAGCTTTGAGGACGCGTAATAAATTCGTACTAAAGACATCGATTGTGCACTTAATAGGTTTTTACATATGAAAAACACTTAAAAAACACTTTCTACACTCATAGCCCCACAGTAGGATTTTCTCCTGTGTCGTAGGTGCCATGGACACACAAAGACGAATACACAAACACC
>MOOZ01045295.1:148983-159927 GCA_002930495.1 Cecropterus lyciades | reverse complement strand
CGCTTTCGTCCATAAATTGTATAGGCGGTATGTATAAAAACGTAAACGGTGATAGCTTTGAGGACGCGTAATAAATTCGTACTAAAGACATCGATTGTGCACTTAATAGGTTAATGGATTTTAACATATGAAGTGTTGCTAGATTCAGCATGGTAGCAAATAAACACAAAAAAAAGTGTCTTAAAATAGTTTTCTCGGCGCGGTATATGCGCACTTGTTTTCACACTCGGTTTTCTCGTTTTAGAAAACAAGATACATAGCGAACTAACCATTTTGAATGCAAAGAACCCCGAGAGGCCAAGAAGATGTTCTAAATTTTTAAATTCAAGTCGTAACGTATAAAACATTTTACCTCTAAACCGGTATAACGGGTGCCCGGCAAAAAATACTTACACTGTTGACAGTGACACCGTGAGAAGTGAAATAAAATGCCATCTTATTTTTTTTACGCTCGGAGCAAGATTTGATGGACTGTTTTAGCAATTACTTATACTACGGGCGCTACGGCATATAAATGTTAATTGCGTACGTCAACTCCTAGCACTTTTTATGTTATGTAAGCAACTAACGAACATGCAAGCGCATGCCTTTCGGTGGAAGGATGTGGTAGTCGTATGAAGCGACCATCTTAGTCCTCGGAAGGAGCAACGCATCTATGATTGACTTGAAATAGATCCCCCTGTCGCATTAAAGTTGGGCTCTTATATAAGCTACAAGGGAAAATCGTTGGTGTGATTGAGAAAGGGGTACTAGCGCCATCTAGTTGTAGCACGGAAAACGGCTTCCCAACGCATTTTCGTGTCATCCAGTTTCGAATCACAACGATTCTAAAGAAGTTGTTAACGCAAACACAGTTTCATGTTAGGATGTCAATGGGTTTCCACGAACCATTCAACATCAGCGAGATGGAATTATACTTCAACACCAATAAGTAAATTAACACGCATTTTAGCATCCCACAGTGACCTCAAAATATTGTGGATCTGTAGACGTGTGCGCATTTAGCGTTAAAGGCGATAATTGTTGGAGATGCTTCACTGATTCATCGTTGGTTACTTTCAGAATGAAGTGGAGTTTTGGATATGAACTTTGTGTAGAGATATTCTTTATAGAATTGAAGTAGCAAACGAGCATGCACCCCGCCTGGTAATTAATGGCCACATATGCCCAAGGACATGTTTAAGCAAGTTCGTTTAGAGCAGGGGTTCTGTTTCAGGTCAATTAAATACAATCAAAAACTCGTTTATACTGGACAAAGATGGATGAAAGTAATATTGACTCATGTCGTACCCCAGGAGCAGTTATGGGGTTAGGAGATGTGCGTGGAGAACCTTCCTCCTACGGCCGGTCTTCCGGCTGCGTAATGAGAAATCGGGCCAACGGCCAATCGGGAATTCTTTTCCGTAGCCTCGCAGAAGAATTCCATGACTTCCCATTCAAGTCTGTAACTATGCTTCATAACCTTACACCACCAGATAACCTAAATGCATTAGCTTTATACCACTACTAAAAGGACACCACGTTCGTACCATGTATAATTGATTCATTAGTGTAGTGTGTTAAGAGTCATTATGAAGCCCTGCCACCACCACCACTCGAATCTTTTCACTTAGCCGTTTTCAAGAGCCTTCTAGACTTTATATCGCCTAGTGTGGAATCTCGAGTGCAATCTTGAGACGCGAAGTGCAATTCATCTGCTTAGCATTTTATGTTACAAAAAATACCGGATCGTTCTAAGGAAAAAGCGCTTGTTGTGTCCAGTGCATAGTGGAACGGCATGCAAGCAAAGGTCTTCCGGGTTCAAATCCCGGCGCAGGTAAATGTTTATGCGACACTCGTAATTGAGAAGTGTGGAATTTCCTGTTCTTTTTTTATCACGTGTCAAAGTAACAAATGTGAGTTTGTGTGTGTTGCTAGTCTGGATGGATGTAACTGTTTGGGGCGAATAAAGAGTGATAAAAAGTAAGACGAGTTTCTCTTACAGAGCAAATAAATTCACTGCGCGTAGCTGCTGTGAGTTGTATAGATCTTGATTGACATACAGACAGTAGCTTCGGGTATGTTGGATGTATGGGTGACCGCTAGTGGCTACATTTCATGCTCATAGTATGGCCACGTTACGACGTTGTTCTCCGTTATCATTATGGTCTTAGAACCATGTTGAGCCTTCTTTGAGGCCTTACGTGGTTGGAACATCAGTCGGTTGGCCATTAACCCGTACAATGTTGATAGAAGCGTCGATCTGTTTTAGAGCGGTATTATGGAACACGCTCCACGCATTATCGCACTTTAGTCTTGGGGAGAGTGCTTGGTTGTAGGATATAATATAGAAAGGAGGTGGTAGGTTGTAGGATATATCTACATATGTTACCGTCTTGATATTCATATAATATTTTATTCACGAAGGAAACGGTATCCGGGGAGTTAATCCAAGAAATGTGTAGAGGCGTCCTATTTCGAATCTATCTGCATGTTTTTTGGTAGGAAGAGATTTATTTAAGACCGTTCAACATACGTGTAGTTTTATCCTAACAGTTTTAATTTCATTGGTTATATTTGTACAAGAGCGTTGGACAAATTTATGGGCATGCGAAAGTTGGTGCGTTGGTTTGGTTAATTGGCGCTTGTTAGTGTATGTACGGGAGGCTTGTTAGGCTAATTGAGAATTTTCATTGTTTGTAGAGAGCTCGATACCGTTACTGGTGTGAGCTTGGCGAATACTATAAATATTAATAGTTTTAACTGCAACAAGCAATTAATCATTTGTTAGCATCATATCGTATTGTATCGTATAAATAATAATTTGACATTATTTTTGTAATGTAACACTAGAGCAGCCGTCGGCAACGCGCGACCCGCGGACCGCTTCCGGCCCGATACCTAGCTTGTTGCAGTTCGCGACTGTTTTTTTAAATTATATTAGAATTTTTTTATTAATTAATTTTAAAGTACTTTGAAGTCTTCGTTTTTTAATAGTTTTTGTTTTCCCTTCATTTTGTTTTCATTGTTCCTTTGTCATCTGTATTAATTGACGCTCTGACTAATGATACAAAATTATAATCACTAGATACCTGCCTAGCTTTCTTTACAAAAAGTAATGATATCCAACCAAAAACATAAATGTAAAAAAGGAGAGCCAAGTTCAATACAAAAATTATACTTGGCTGTGGGATTCGCCGCTAAATGAATGCCTGTGAATGAAAATCTTTTTGCGGCGAAGCCGGCAGTTTCACTTCAAAAACAATATATATTTGCTTGCTTGTGTACTTTTCTAGAAACATATATATATTTTTTTAAACCTTTTTTCATGTTTCCGGGCATCGAGCGGAATACGATGGGAATCAATCGTCGATGCAACAAAAGTTCATTGTCGCATATTTATCTCGGTTCCCACGCGGTAGGCCTTTGACGTGTGAATATTTATATATATTTGCGAATATGCAGTACACCAATATACCCACTGGACAATCCTGGTGTTATGTGAGCTTATCGATTTTATAGGATTGTTGCACCTCATGTGTGAAATACTCGAAGGATCCAAGTGCGATTGTTAACGTAGCGAGAAAATTAGATTTGTGATTTTAGCTACAACACTTTCTTCCATTGCTAGGTCCGAGTCTCTAGAACTAGAGGAAGTAATGACTCTACGATGTATGAATAAATGTAATTAATATTTATTTTCTATTTCACAAAATTTACAATAAATTACACGATAATTATGCTTATCTTAAGTGGGAGCTTGCCCCACAAACAGTCATTTCCCTGTACAAAAGTAAGAGATAAACTAAATACCTACTGGATTGAAATAACTAATGCTGATTTAGTTGTTGATTATTTTGTTAGACAATGAATAATGTTGCATCCCTCTAGCGCTGTGTTACTAAATCCATAATATTAAATCGATTTCATAGCTAGAACGTTATGCAAAAAGGTTAACATCAATACGAGACATGCACTTTCAAGGCGACCCTTCTAAACGCCGATAGAGCTGACATTATCAAATGTTGAGAACGTGAGGCGCCGGCGCACGCCCGACTCTAGCTAGATCGGTTTCCGCGATTCGCGTGTGCGACCCGAGTTGCGCAAGCGTCGTGTGTCGGGTGTCGTGTGTCTTGTGTCGCAAGCGGTGTATTGTCTCCGTGCATCTGGTGCTGGGATCTAATTCGTTTAGTATACTGCAGTGCTAAATGTTAGCTTGCTATGAAATTTAAGTAGCAGTGTACTCTCAGCAAGTGATTACTGACGCCTATGGACAACTGTAATCGACTCCAAACAGAAATGTACCCACTACAACTCCTCCGTAGATGTGTCATTGACTCAGGATTAAGCCAATTGCCTCATATTAATATATCAGCCATATCGCATTGTTCACACCAGAGGAAGTAAATAGGTGTGATGCATAGGAATGGTGTCGTTGCATTCGAACGGTTATAAAAAATCTTTCACCAATCCAATCTTTTCGGAAACTGTCTTAACTTCGCTAATGTGTATCGATTTCGTAACTCGAATCGACATAATGCAGCGCTCTATCCATTATCACGACCTCATGACAATTGTATGCAGGGTATCCGAAGTGTGATTTACCAGCTCGTGCGCCCGCGACCGCCCACCGCACACCGCTTGCGCAAACCGAACTCTCTTGCACCACGAGTCTGTGAACGCAACTTTAGAATTGTAGAGACACGAAAGAAAATGAGTAACTGACTGTTTGTATGTAGTCAATACAATATGAATGTATTTATTCTACTTTTCTCAGTTTTCCAACCTATTTTTTTTAAATATGTGCTATGAAAATGTTTTGTCAATATGATATTATAAGAAAGCCACAACCAGGATGCCATTGTTTATAATTTTGAGTAGTACCAATCCACGTAGCACATATAGATTTCCGGGTTCGATTCCGGTGTAAGCAAACATCTTTCGTTACAATGTCCAAATCCCACTTGACGTGTCAACTAATGCCTGTTGTTGCGATGATCACAGTTTAATTAACTGTATAACAGACAAACTCAAACAGAACGGTGTTACTTCACCGTGCTCATTAACTTAACGCCACGTGGACCAAAAATACAGACTGAGCTTCTCGTAAAACGTAATCTAGCTTAAATTCTGCCGATTTGATTAGTATACATGTTTCCGTAGACGTATACCATAAAATAGTAATAACTAGAGGGCCCGGCTTCGCTCCGGTGAAAACACACTATCTTTAAACTACATGAAACGTCAAAATTAAATGAAATGAATACGGAAAAAGACATGAAGACTGAATTTGTTTGATCTGACAGGTCATTGATTAAACTCATGGATTAAATGCTCATTTACAATATACTCGACTGCAAACTTCAATTTTAGCAGTCTGGTGCTTGTGAGGGTGAGGTGGTGGTGGTGTTTGGATTTTCATAATAATATACACTTATTCAGTGTATTATTTCACGAGGCGTTGTCTGTTTTTAGTCTGTGTCCACCTCCTTCGACCTAATTTCACAACGTTGGCTCTTAAGAAGAGACGCTTATCACTCCTCCTACGTAGATAACGTGATTGTGAAAACCTGAAAACCATACGACGCGAACGGTTGTGTAAATGGAGCCTGGTTAGAATGTAAAACAGATTTTACGTAAGTTTGCTTTTAAGCAGGGATTCCCAAAGTGGTCGATATCGACCCCTTTAGGAACCGACAACCGGAAAAATGCAATTTTTTTAAATTGGTGGGTATTTTGTTTCAATAGGTAGAAACTAGAATTTTTAAAGTAATTTGGCTATGGGGGTCTGAGGCATACCTTCATTTTGTAAAAGTGTGTCTTTTGTCCAAAATAATTTGAGAATCCCTGCTTTAAAGGAATGGAGATATATTATTAGTATTTCCACTATCGACGTATTCCTGTCTTAGGTTACCTATGAGACAAAGGGAGATCTCCCGCTAAGCTAAATGATCTCGCCTGGGGAACGAGCGTACTACGACAGTCTCAGTTCGGAACTAATATATATGCAAGATGTAAAAATTTCGATAGCATGATTTCCTTTATATCATTTCTTGATGAATTGCAGGAGATTGCATTGTATTGAGATTAAATTATAAGATTTAGTGAATACCTTTAAGCTTTTTCAAGTTAACGATTTGTAATATAATTATCTAGAATAAAATCGTCTTTATGAGTATTGTTTTTTAAATCATATAACCTTGTATGTAAGTGATCACAGCCGTCCATAAACATCAGTAATCAATTCCTAATAGAATAAAAATCTTACATTAAGTTCTTAAGTCATTAAGTCTCTCATTGACGCCACTTTTAAAGTGAACGTTTAAAATCGCGGTTAAAAGGAATGAACAGAGTCATAATTAATTAATAATCGTAGTTATTTTCGACAGAAACACTTAAAAAAAATGTATTGTACAATGAAAGTGCAATATTTCACGGGTCTAAAGAAGTCGTTTAAACCGGAAATGCAACCTTAGCCGTTTTTACATGTTCAAGTGTCATGGTTAATTGAGCCTTATACAAAATATGCACGGTTATTCAGAAGTAATAAACATCAATGCTGTGCATTTAAGTTTGAGGTCATTATCTGTTTTATTGTTCTACCGTGTGTCGGCAATGTAGGCCTTAATTTGATTTAAGGCCGGAACATAAATGCCTAGTCACTATATGCGATGTTCTCGAAAGATCTTAAGGCTGGACAGATATTTTGAAAGTGGTAGAACTCTTTGTGGTTCGACTCCAGAAGCACCACCGCCACTACTATTTCTGCCTAATAACAGCAGTGTTATGTTGTGTTCTGGTCTGAAGAGTGTGGTAAGGTAGACATACTTTTCCGAGGTACTCCATCTTAGTCCTCAGAGGTAACAACGCATCTGTGGCTAACCTTAGGTGACACTTTGATCTTACCTAGGATTGATTACAGATGTCCATGGGCGGCAGTAGCCACTTATGATCAGGTGGGCTGCATGCTCGATTGCAACTTCCATACTAAAAAAAATATTAATGGTCATCGTCCTCGTTAACCCGTAACTGTTCCACCGCTATTTACGGTTCAGAGTGGTGTCTCGGTCATCGTCCACCACGCTGGCCACCACCAATGCGAGACTTAGAAGCTTCAGGGACGTCTTTCTTTGCAATGTTTCCTGTCTCCATCTTATATCCATCCTATCTCAGCTTTGACGCTGAAGAATTGGACTTTTATGGAGTAATATTTGGTTTAGGTATAACAGTAAGCGGTTGCTCTGACAGTCATTAAAAATATATTTCGAAAAAAAAAATGAATTGAAAATACAAAGGGAATTAATGAACACTTTATCTTTAAAAAACAAAACTTTAAACACCATCACACGGAGCTGTAACAAAAACACCAGGATGATCAAATCCTTACAAAACTTTGAAACGATCTTAAACTTAATCCTCACTTGGAATTGCTTTACACTCGAGAATTTTGCGAAATCTTCAAACACCTGCGTCTCATCGCTCAATGTCGCACCCAATTATCCTTAATTCTATTCACCCCCGTGTCAGTTGTATGAATCACGGCACGTGCCCACGCAACGTTTAGTTAGACACGTGTCGCCCGCCCCGGGACTCGTACATTGTTTATCGTCAGCACCCCTAAGCAAATTGGCGTTAGGACAATTATTGTTGTTTTAAAATTGAATTATCGCCGTGTTCTGAGGTGTTAATGGGTTAGCACTCCGGAATCGGCATAAGGCGGTACCAAACCTATTTCTGCCTTAAAACATCATTGGGAAGCTGCTGTGTTCTGATGATTAGAGCGTGGCCAACGAAGATTTAGTTATGCGAGGCGTTCCAACTAAATCCTCAGGCATAACAACTCATGTCTGACAGACGACAGTACACTAATCACTAGAACACGATCAAATCTGGCGTTGGTTGCATGCGGGGCTATACTTATCATAGCATACATTGTAACTGCTACAAACCTCACAATGAAAAATTCGGCACATTGAGTTAAATGCACTTCAAACTTTCGTAATCACGACGTAGTCAATCATCTAGCAAATTAAAAGGTGACCATTTTTTTTAATTTTAAAAATAATTTTCAGTAATATGTTTGATTTGGTTAAAAGTTTAAACATAAATTTTACGACACTAATAACGGCACAGCTTAAGAAAAAAAAAGCGAACACAATTTTCACAAAATGCAAATTACGAATTAGGTATCTTTTATTCTGATCATGCGACATCTTCGGTGGATGGTGCCCAGATTTATATTCATGAATTTGATGGTTTTCTACTTCCATATTAAAAAAACTCATAATTTATTGAGTAAATCCAATCTATGGATTGGAATTCACAACTCTCGCTCGAACTCTAATGAGTCACGATAAACACACAAACGCCACCGCCGCCATTTTGGGTAAAATTATTTAATGAGAAGTTGTACACAAACACATGTATGAATGTACGAGTATATCCATACCAAATCGAAACTCGTTTACTTAAACCAATGGGCATCGTAAACAAATCCGACGGAGCTCCGACTTCCTTTCGTCCGTTTCGTGGAAGATCACTCCCTGAACGTAAACAAACCGCTGCCTTTGTGTGCCCCAC
Organism: Cecropterus lyciades; assembly: GCA_002930495.1. Lineage (NCBI taxonomy): Eukaryota > Metazoa > Arthropoda > Insecta > Lepidoptera > Hesperiidae > Cecropterus > Cecropterus lyciades. The sequence continues at coordinate 151,368 of MOOZ01045295.1, read as the reverse complement.
GAGGGGGGGACGTAATTGATTGTTAATGTTAAACCGAATTCAGTGTTTATGAACCGAAACAGACTAAATATGGATGAGATGAGCGGTACTTTGTCTTCGGACAAAGCCGAACTTTTGTCGCAAGTCTGTACAATACTGTATAATATGTATTGTGTACCTATAAATTTAATGCCTGTAGGTGGCTTTTTCGATTTTTGGTTCACTCTGGTAGTTTAAAATCACTTTAAAAAATTGATTTCAATTTCTTCTTAAGTTGCATCTTGTTTGTAACAGAAACCTCTTAGGCAAGTAACGTTAGTGAACAATGTTTGTAGTTTTGTTGTGTTTGTGTAGTCTTTTTATTTAACTTCACGTATGCTCACATATATGCATGCACGCGCATGTTTTAAAAGATAAGTCCGTCACGACATTAGGAACCTCTATGTTTCTATAAGAAACTTTCTCCAAGTAGAAGATTTTTTTGATGAAGATCTAGATGGGATTTAAATCCTATCGTAGGTCGGATAAAGAGACTATGCTATCCCGAGGTTTAATTTGAAAAGCGTAGTATAGTTATTTGTCCTGTCTCACTCAGTTCAACCACGCCATGCACCTGTTTCTAGAAATTCTAACATGGATCACCTTTACAAAACAATATGTATGTAAAAATTATTTCCACTGGTTTAGAATTTTTAATACGATAACTAATAGACGCAAATAATTAAATAAATAGATATTTGCTCAGCCTAAGCCTCACACGGTTGGTGCTTTCTTCAATGTACAATAAAACTTTGTTCAGGTGTCACTTCCGGGAAGTATCGCCTTAGCATTCGGACACTTTTAGTCGATTGCACGTCTATTGTGTTCTTTATTTTTGTTTCGTTGCTTTTTTTTTATTTCTGTCCAATATTCAAATCGCGAAGTCAATGAGACAGTTGTAAGTAGTCTTGATGTGTGTCCTCCTCCAAATATATCTACTATTGTTTTTATTTATATCTTCTTATAGGCAATGATCCTACATTGCCTATAAGATGGGATATAAGTGAAACACACACATAGACGTGTAAAATATCTGATAATTACATGGCGGTTTACCACAGCCGTAGGATACACTGACTCACTTTCATATGAAGCGACCATCTTAGTCCTCGGAAGTAGCAACGCATCTGTGATTGACTTTAGATAGAACCCTTGTTCTTTATGAAGTTGCTTTCAGTTCCACGAGCGGCAGTGGCCACTTACCATCAGGTGGACTGCATGGTCGTTTGAAACTTTAAACTCATAGATACAGAAAAAAGTTCCTACCTTATATGACTTGTGAAGCGTGTGTTTGTACTAAGGGGGAGACATACGTGTCTCTCCAATTATGTTCAGAGAACAACGCGTCTATGATCGGCCTTAATTTGGAGTTCAATTCTATTTATAGCTGATTACACATATCATTATGTGCGTTTGTTTTTTATATCGCTCACCTAATATATTGGCACATCTACATAGGTACATCTATGCGCGAGGACAACCCACGTGGCGGAGCTGACAGATAGCGGTACGACACACAGAGGGTTCCGGGTTCGATTCTCGGCCAGATAAATATATGAATGATGAATTTAGATTTTTGTTCTGGGTCTGGCTATATATTTATTCGTCGTGTGTATGGCCACAATACGCATGGAAAAATACGCGTGTGTGAGTATAGAAAACGGTGTTTATTTTTTTCGTATGCAGAAACAAGGGTTAAAGATTTCACAAATACTCAGTTATGCATTATTACTTTTGGTATAGATTTATTATTTGTCTAGTATAGACCTGCATAAATATTTAATGATAGAGAACAAGACAACACAAAGTCAGGTACAGGTTCCTAAAGATACATCATAAAGGTCGATTTCAAATTTTTTGCACATTTATCAATACATTATTCGGTGAGCGACATAATTTGAGGTACGCGTCATATACGTTTTCTGCACCCATTGAACAAAAAACGTCTATTGTCTTTAATTTTTTGACTTCTAGGTCGTTCCAACTTAATCATATGCTACACGGATATGTTATAGACACCCAGACAGCACAATTAGTTGTAATTGAAACAACAAACGTCAAACGTGGCGCCCTTTATCTGAACGCTATGGTCGCGGGCTATAATTAGTGTGAATGATAATTGTTTTATTATTAAAATGACAGCGGATACCTACTGTGGCTGGTAATCGATCGGTTTTCAACTTTGTTGCTATTATGTATGTTAATGAACAAGCTTTAAGGAAATGGTTTAATTTACAAGAAAATACATATATAGATATTTGTTTCTTTTTTTTTTATTATTAGCGAGATTGCCTGCTATAAGAGTTTCCTTTAGATTTTTATTTTGGATATTACGGGCCTAATAAAACTAAACAAAAAATAGTTAAA
>MOOZ01045295.1:100054-120906 GCA_002930495.1 Cecropterus lyciades | reverse complement strand
GCACGGTCTGTATCTTACATAATTTAACCTATAAGTGGAAACTTGTAATTGGCCATTGTTGCCTATCCAATCATTATTTAATAACCTAGCTGTAAGCTTCCCAAAAAAAAAAAAAATATAATGACTGGAAGATGTATATTATGATTATTTTTATCTGATTGAAGTGGCCAACGAGCATGCAGTCCACCTGACAGTAAGTGGTAACTGCCGCCCATGGACATTTGTAAGCAACTTCGTATACAACAGGGATTTTTATCTGAGATCGATATCGTTTCGTGTATAGCTGAGTCGGCAACCACACCATTTCACTGAAACGCAAGAAAAATTGTTATGAATCAATGTCAACATTTTGATGTAAAGTCCATTACGTCGAGAATTTATACCTCTTCGTACCTACCTCTCGCAGTTTACCATACAATACATTTCCAATAAGGACATTTACATGATATTCATATTCTCGTAATGACACCAACCCGACATTGGCCTGATTTTGATGACATATTGTTGTGTGACAAATTTTCCTCGTTGCGTCACAATGGATGATATTTTAAGTGTATGCGATTACAAAATTCTATCTGAATTATATTATTAAGTTGAAGATATTATTATATATTACAGATGTCGACTGAGTATTGCTTCCAGAAAAAAACTTTTTTCGGAACTTTCGTCCTTCAATTTTGTTAGCTAGCAAAATCTTATTACACACAAACCTGGTCTGTAGTCAAACTAACTCGTACTCGTATATTTGAACAACATAAGTTAAATAGAAATCGAGATTCTGCTTAGCTCTTCTCTAGCATAATTCGTTAGGTATATACTACATACATCTTCAACATTATACATATACCTACCGTAATTTGATGATTAAATATACGAAGGCAAAACATGATGCAGTCATTATAGTAATCCAAAACGCCGATATTCTTGCTCGTCTCTGCAATGTTTGACAGAGAAAACTGTATAAAAGACATCAATTTGAATCTCATTCTTTATTAAAACGACTCATACATATGCACACACGAGTTGCGGATAATTCGATAAGAGGCACATTCCCGCGAATCGAAGTCATTATCATTGTTACACTAAGCCGTAATGCGTTCTAGGAACGGGCGTTGTTCGTGTTTCGAGTTTTTCCACCGCCGCGTCTAATCGCCGCTCGCTCGGTAGTCGCTCGGGTTGGCGCCGTCGGCGTCGTGTCGTCGTCTTTTTTGCGATTGCCAAGTCTTGGTATTAGAAATGATGGTTAACGGGGTAAAAAGTCGGCTTTAGATGTGGTACGAGGTGTTCTCGGGACGGCGACCTGATGAAAAACCGTGTACTCGGGGTACACGGTTTTTCATTTTTGTGCGAGAATTTGCAAGAAGAAATAATTTTAGAACAAATAGTAGGTAGCCTATATCAGTCCCAACAAAGTTCATTATCTCGTAGTCGATGAGGAGACCCGTCCCAGCTGGAAAAATGTTTGAGGTTGAAGCTGACGTATGTCTGTAATTGAAATAACACGTTATATGACAAAAGTCCCATCAAATTGATATAACCATTTCCAAGATATAGTATAAATGACATATTTTTAAATAAATTATGACTAAAGATGGATATGGGGAGTGGATGCATCAAACATAGCTGTTAATAATAATATGTTGGTATCCACTTAGCATTGTTCCACTATTACTATAATTGTGGAACAATTATCAAGAGATCCCTAACATCAGTCTATCCTTTTCTAATATTAGCTTCACAACAAACTTTAAAATATAATACAAGACAAACATGTTTGTATGTTAACGGCTGATGCGCGGCCGTCCTTTGTGTTTGACGTAGAAAAGATCTGTCTAGCTCAACTTATACCTGCATTTCAACAATCCGAGTTGGTTTTGTTTCGAGTTCGCAGAAGAAACATTAAAAATTCAACGGTTCCTTGAAGAACCGCTTGCGTGCCCATCCCTTATTCCAAAATCGAATGATAAGCATATTATAATATTCAACATACAATATTAACATTAGATTCTAGTTTTATCCAAAGCAGTTGAACAAGCGCTCGGCAGGTTCAAAGTTATTCTACCAATGACTTATGTTTATATGTAAGTAGAAGCCTTGTCCGGACGGTGCGTCCCTCCCTCTCTATCTACGTTAGACTTCCGCTTTGCATCCAAAACCCGTAGCACGCATCCAATGCTCGTTGGAAACCACGTTTATGATATTGAAAGTACATTAAACAGCAATGTATGTGGTACGAGCGGTGTTGTCTCTTGCAATGCGCTGTTTGGTACGTGGTTTGCGTCCTTCGTTCGCCGGGAAGAACGGCCTTCGTCCCGGCCAAGCTAATTTTAGAACAGCGCCCTTGAGGGAAACGTCGTCGAACAGGATTTATCGTCCGCCTCTGGAGTTCAGACCCGCCGCTCCTCTTGTAAATGTATTCACTATTGCCATTCTAATGCTATACGTTGTTGTATACGAATGATGTATGGGCTTTTTGTTTTGTTTGTATGACTATTTTCCTAGCGAGTTGCCCTTTCGTTTTCACGAGAATTATGATTTTATACTACATAAGAATGAAGACTATTCAATTTATATAATATGTGTCCGTGGTAGAGTGCCTTTGTTGTAATAAATATACTGAAATACAATATGGTACAATGCTTTCTTAAATCTCGACTGTCATAAATCTTAATGTAAGTAATGCCATCTAGCGGCAAGAACTTACAAGCCAATTTACTTGCATTGCATCAGCGAATTTGTTGACTTCCGAAGTTACGTCAAGAACATACATTTGGTTAAGCTATACTTCTTTGGGTCTCGACTGTCATAAATCTTAATGTAAGTAATGCCATCTAGCGGCAAGAACTTACAAGCCAATTTACTTGCATTGCATCAGCGAATTTGTTGACTTCCGAAGTTACGTCAAGAACATACATTTGGTTAGTCTATACTTCTATGGGTCAAATCTTACGTATAATTTTTTTCCTACTGAACCATAACTGTTACAAGTTATGGTTCAGTAGGAAAAAAATATTATTGTGTTAAAAATTGTTACTCCAATGCTATAAAATGAAATTGATAGTGAATAACTAATCTGATGATGATTTACATTCGTAAGTAAATCAAGTATGTTTGATATAACTGCCTTAGACCTTCACCAGTGCCAATCCGGCCGGGCCTAAACCATCTGTATCCTGCGATTTCCGACCATTTTCTGTCCACCTGGTTAGGGGGTGACCTCCTTTTGCCCAGACGTGGTCAAGGACCTTAGGAGTATCTTGAGCCAGAGGAAGAACAAAAGCTGATTTATTATTGTTATTATTTTACTAATCTTTTACATGACCTAAAATAGAAATTATGGAATGTGTGTACGTTTAAACTGCATTATGGCCCCCGAGTGCATCACATCTCTCCACTAATGGGCCACGTGCGTTGATATCGAGTATCGTGCGTGTGCGCACACGATAACTCTTCTTAAACCCTTCGAATTATGGAACATTATCCTTTGACATCAAAAAGTTCAGTTTCACTATTTTTATAAAACTCCGTCACAGTAGGATAGGTAGTACACTAATGCATTTTATAAGCGGCAACTATAAATATGACATATCGCGGGATGTGCGTGTCTCAGTTTAATGGCGGTCGCGGACTTACCCGAACTCGACCTAATGGACGGCCATCTTGAATTTATAAAATAGCGGGCACGTTCGACTTTTGAAATTATTTCGGTTTTTTTCACTTGATAAGCTTTAAACCAACTGACAGACAACGAGTCGCAGTATCTGAATATAGAAGTATAAAATTTTGCGGCAGAATTCCGCATGTAAGGTTTACTAGCACGTGCAAAGGATTTTTGAAAATTTATTTACTAAGAAATCTAAATAAAGGATGATTGTTTCATAAAACCTATGTTGCAGTTAGTAGATTTATATGTTTAATAAAATATTAATCATCATGTCATAACGTGTTGTTAGGGCCACAAATACCACCAATGCATTTAGTCGTAAAAACAGGGGAAGAGTAGTAGCATCTCCCAACAGCAAGCATTGACAAGCCAATGACTATTAAAAAGCTGTAGAGAAAGAAAGATATGTCCAGCAGTTATATACGAGATGTTTGTCCAGCAGTAGGTAGATAAACTTTGAAAAGCTTAAGCATGAAATATTTTTTCTGTTATCCGATTAATTTTCATTATTCATAGAATTGACTGAAAATGTATAATGTATTGCATACGTAATAAACGTAACGTATTTTTGTAATGCGATGTATTACAATTATTCCGCTACAGTAACTTTCCCTTTCAGACCATACTTAACAGCACGTGACTTACACGTTTTCAAGCAACGTTGTAACACTAGGGTCTTCCGTGTGAATAGTCATCGGTGTTCAGTGAATTGTGAAATGTAAACATAGAAACAGTGGTATTAAGTGTAAGTGTGGCTGGATGTGTTGCTTCGCCACGTGTGTCATTACGTTCGACCGGACTGACATGCAGAGGGTTGCGAATTGGATGCTCAGTCAGGAAAATAAAATGATTTTAAATTTCTATTCCGAGTATGGGTGTTCGTGTGTTCGTCATTGTGTGTGTGCACTACACCCACGACCCAGTAAACTCTTTCTAGGAGTTACTCCTGTATCGTGGATTCAATGGACACACAAATACGAATACACACCCAGAACAGAATCTAAATTTATCATTAAGATGGCTGTCTGACCGGGGAACGAAGCCGGAACCCACTGTGTGTCAGATCGGTTGGTGACACGGGTCGTCAAGCAGTAAAACCTAGTATGCGAATAAATGCAGTGCAAACAAATCAAAAAGCGTAATTTTCATTATTTTGACACCCTACTGGCGCCCAACGTGGGACCGGAGTATATTGCAACGGTACTAAGTTAAAATATATATTTTGACAATATTTTCTCGTAACAGATAACCATCTTTTTTGACGAAACCGCCTCTCTTTATGCTATTTATTTTGTTATGTTAATCCAATAGCGGTTCCAAAACCCAATACGCCGACTATTGTTTCCTAAATGCCCATCAAGCTAACGGTCCTCCAAACACGTTTGAGATTTTGTAATTTTGTACACGCGTAACGGTGTGTCACGTTACAGAATGAAGCGAATGTTGTATTAACATTGGAAGCGAATATACAGGCACCCACGCAAACATAGTAATCAATAGATTGGATAGGACAGTATCTTAATGTGAGCGGCTCGTGTTGTCTAACCGACGACCGTCGGTTAGATTATGAAGTCTCCATTTATTAGCGTTTACATAAATTGTCAAACATTATTCAATAGTCACGTAACTTCAGCGCTGCAATCATTGATTGTTTAATGTATCTCAGTGTAATTCTATTTATCTCCGAAATATGCAAATATGCACACATATGGAGATTATTTGCGACACTTCGTCTCCAACGAAATATCTTTATATAGTCGATAACTCGTTGACATTTAAAATATCTTTTATAGAAATTTAAAGGGAAAGTAATTAACTCATTGTTAATAGTTAACTCTCATAATAAGTAAGGTTTCTCTAGGCTGCGAGATTATAATGAATAAAGTTAAACATTGAATGTTTAACGAGGTGCATTTTTTAACTGTGGCCTATTTAAGCAGTAAAATTTTTAAAATCCACTGCTGAGAACTGCTCTTATAATTTGTCACGAATGCACTCGAGTATAATAACAGTTATATGTACCTACTAAAACTTGGGGACTTTACTCTAGTATAAATGAGCGCACGGTTCGGAAACTGAGAAATCAAAAGCCAAATAATTTCTGAATCATATACTTAACTTATTTTATTTACTGTCGGTTAACATTGATTAAATAAACCAATGGTTGCATTAACATATTGCTTTGATGAAATAATTTAAATTAATTTTATGACAGATGAACTTTTAGCGTAGTTCTCTCATCTTAATTCTATAAACTTGGCTAAACTAAGAAATGAATTGACTAAAACTATTATACACACTCGCGCCAAGACATGCTTCACTCTCGTAGTGCGTACGAGTAAGTACCGAAGTAATAACGTAGAACTCGTTTGTTAAGCTGGCAGTATCTCGAACACAATTTCCGCATGTTTGCCAGCAAGGAAAGGATACTTTGATTCTTCCCACGGGAGCGGGTTACACTTCTAAACGAGCAAACGCTCCTGTTTGCGTTGAACAAACACTCGTGATCGCACGGTTAGTGTTTTGCTTGCTGCACCACTGGGAACCTTAGCCCTAGACTCTCGTTATATAATTGTTTCTGCGTGTGAAATAACACTTATGGAAGGCCTCGAAAAGAATGAGAAATGCGTGGGCTTAACGTTACTGAGATAAATTAATTTTAAGTGACACATTTGATTTTCTTTGTGTAACTAGGTCATATTTGGGGTCATGAAATATGTACATAACTAAATTTGTATAAATCGAACCGTACTGGAGTAGGATGTTGGAGTACAATGCAGAGTATAAACGGAGTATGAAAGTTTGCAGACAAATAAATCGGCATCGACCATCAATTTCCAAGTCATTGTTCTTATTACCACTTGGAACATTTCCATCTGAGAGGCACATTGTTCTAAATAACTTTGCTTTTGTTTAATTTTATAATCCACGTGGTTGTCAATTTACACCAAAGAACACTTTTTAGTACAAATGCTCTGCTTTGCATTCGTTTAACTTGTTACCGGGCAGTCGTATACCGCGTAAACTGTTGCTGTAGAATAAGGAAAGCGTTGACGACCGATCCAATACTAGTCAATAGGTCCTATAATCATAACATTTTCATCGAAGAGTCATAATGTTCTAAACAATTTCGCTTTTGTCTAACGTTCACCGGACAATCCTCTGCCGCCGGACAGTCGTCCATTCGATAGGTCGTGACTATCTCGCCACGGCCTTACGACACGCCAGCCTAATTTGCATAGGTAGGTATGCCAGATGCACTAATTTCATAAGACGCGGCGCGTTCTAATGAGCCGTTTGCGCAATGCCATGGCATTTTACATAAAAACAGCCAAGTGCGAGTCTGACTCGCGCACTAGGGTACCATGATCTATAAAAAGCGCCAAGAAAATCACGTTTGACGTATGGAAGCCCCCTTAAATATTTATTTTATTCTGTTTTTAGTATTTGTTGATACAGTGGCATCAGAAATACACCATCTGTGAAAATTTCAGAAGATGACAGACAGGCGGGCAGACAGACAGCGTAGTCTTAGTAAAACGGTCCCGTTTTTACCATTTGGATACGGAACCCTAATAACGACGCTGGATAATGGGCGAATTGAATTTTTACTGGCCGTATTGGTGTCGCGGCCGTAAACCATGAGTACAGTTAGGAATCTGATGCGAGTGTCGCGTCGGAGTGTCGAAAACATCACCTACGCGCCGCCCTACCAGATCGGCGACATTGCGATCGGTTACGCAAAGTATAAAAAGTTTTGCTGTAGGTGGGGCAACTCTTGGGTATTACCCAAACTTAATATTCAGTAGGAATCAGAATATTGAGAAACTAAAAAAAAAACCTAATTAAAAAAAAATGTTATGCTCCGCCTACGAACTATCGGGAATTACCCGAACTAAATACGGACTAAGCGTGAATCAGATTGTGCTCTAAGTATCGCCTGTCTTGTCAACGATAGTTGATAACATATCTTTTCTCACTTTAAATAATATTAAATCGAATAAAGATTACTTGAAAAATTGACATTGCATTCATCTAATGATTGTTTGTTTATAGTACCTACGCATATATATATTTTTTATTACACTATAATTATAATAATTATACTATATTAATAATAAATTATAATGTATCACAGAAGTTCTCATCAGCGAATTTGTCATTATAAAAGTTATGTCTAAATTTAAAAAAAATGCCTAGATTTATAAAAGGTTTGTTCGGCTATGACGAAGATGAGCTCCGTCTTTTAGGGCCATATGCTTGGCCTTGTTCAGCTCGAAGTCCGGCTTTTGTAATATAATAGCAACCCTATACGATCACCGTGCCACCGTTGTAAGGCCGTTAAGAAGCGACGAGATTAGTACTGCATTCTAATAAACGGAACTGGTTCTAACTGTTCTGCTTTGAATCTTCCAAATTGCCTAAGTCAAAAGTTGACAATAATATCACGTGGGGTCCGGATGATCGAAATTAAAGGTGGTAGAACTCTGTGGTTCGACTCCGGAAGCACCACCGCCATACCTATTTCTGCCTAATCACAACAGTGTCATACGCTGTTGTAGTCAGGTGTGAAGGGCGTTGTAATGGAGACTTATATGAAACGTTCCCCAACTTAGTCTTACGATCTTACGTGGGATAGATAATAGATGTCCATGGGCGACAGTGGCCACTTAACGTTAGGTGGACTGCAGCTCGCTTGCTATTCCCACATATAAAAAAAGAAGCTGTAGGTTCTGGGAAACATGCAATAAATTACGTTATTTATGAACCACTCTCTTTTCATTCTTTAGTTCTCGTATAAAAGCACTATCTTCACTTTCAAGATGGAAAAGTACCTAATATTCGATCGTAAATACGTTTCAAATATAAAAAAGATAAAAATAATGTATTTTTTTTAATGGCTCAGCACAAATACAATACAATTTACGAAGACCTCTGTACTGTTACTAATCCAATACAGTTCCTCTCGTCTATTAATTATCGGTTTCTGGTGTAAGCCCTTGCTTGCTAAACACTATAATTAAGCAATTATCCATAGCATAGTAATTAACGATTCCACAAACACTAACAGCACCAAGGTAAAAACAAGGCCGCTGACATCCAGCGTGAACCAAACTATAAGTCTAGTCCATTGTCTCACTTCCGACAGTAGCTAATGATATGCCGCCCACACGAAATTATACTGATCGATTTATGTTGCCGTGGACGCGGCACTGTGGCGTGTGTCAACGCCGTTCGAGGAATAATTGCTATGGGTACATTTGATTTACTCGACTTGTCAATGTTCCGCGAACAAATAAAAAGATAGCAGTCGTATGCGTTTGTAATTTTTTTATAATACCTACTGAAGTAGCAAACGAGCATGCAGACCTCCTGATGGTAAGTGGTAACTGCCGTCCATAAACATTTGTAATCAACCCCAAATAAGATCAGAGTCTTATTTTGCGGCCTAAGTTGGAATGCTTTGATAAGTATATTTTACTACACCATTGAGACCAGAACACAGCCTCGCATAACACTGCGTTTATTTGACAAAAAAGGTGCTTCCGAAATCGAACCACAAAGAGTTCTACCACCTTAAATTTTCACTCCAATTTTAATAGGTAGGTAATTATTGCAGGCAATACTTAGGTAAATGTAATGAACTGGTTAACTTAGATTTATGTATAATGTTTTTGATGTAAGCGATTAGGTATTTAAGGCCTATCAAGAAAGGCTCATGATCTCTCTAATTTGTAAGTTTTATAGGTTTGTTCACCAATTTGCATTAGAGATATAGTATGCTTCTTTGTTGCAAGCAACGGTGGTAATATTACTTTCAAACATCCTCATACTTTCTTGCACTTACGACTAGATAAGAATGGAGCACTACTGGGAAACAATTCTCAAGTAAACACTTCAAGATACCGTAAGTTAAGTGCCCCCTAACCGTCACATCTAGAGATGTTAATAATAACAGACATTTCTACCGCACACACTCGTACGTTTGTTGTCCCGTACTCCCTCTTAATATGAGATCCCTAGGGAACAGGGTACAGGAGCAGATCTCCGTCTAGACAAAGCGCTAAACATTTGGCTAAAAGCCGTCTGAATACCCCTTACCGTTCGTAAAGGGTTAGAACCCTTGCTAGTTTGTATTCTACTCACCCTTAGTTACAGTGCAAGTGTTGACGGGACCTGTAGGGATGTTTTTTTTTTTGGATTTTTTTTATCGCAAAGCGTGTTTTAAATTTATCGCGGAAAATATTTTTAGGTATTTCCACAATTATAATGGTACACTTGAAGTCCTAAAAACGCATCCTTTGAAGTTATGAAAATGTTATGTGCTTTCCACTTAATTTTCAAGACTTCAAAAACTTCAAAGGTTCACGTGTAGTAGTAATAGAAGGTACTATTAAAACCACACCAAAGTAGTGAAGAAAATATTAAACCGAATATTTCTCGCTCATATGCTCAAAATGCGAGAGACTAAATTAGGTTCAGGTATAGAGCATAGTCTATCATGGTGCTCCAATGGGCCTTTTTTTCCTTCCTTCAAAAGGTACCCAACGCCGTGGGAGCGACGGTGGGTTATGTGGGATTTTTACCGCACTAAAAACCCCCCGGTGGCCGTCCTCGGCGCTACTAAGAGGACTCCGGGATCTCCAAAGGAACGCAACCGGAGTCCTCTGAGCGCGTTGCCCCATCGGGCTCCACGCAGGTGAGAGGCTAGGCTCACCGCACCGTCTGGTCTCTACGACTGTATGCGACCACATATACCGTCGTCCTTCCCGGGGTTGCCTGGCTGGACGGTTTGAGCTCCCACTCTTGCCGCCCGCAACACCGGAATGGGCCTAACTGTAGCCACTAAATATTCGTTTCAAGGGTCAATCGTTCTGCGCTGCAATCGAAAAGGTTAAAGGGAATGTATTGATTTTAACTTATAATACCACGTAATTTTGCTGCAGTTTGCAGCCCATTCCGTGGCCTTCAGGTAAGTATAGGGAGGTACGGGTAGTGGGTAGTGAACTCGTGTCGGAAGTTTACAAAGCCCTTAAACAACCACTATCCAGCGATACATTAAACTTAATACATGAATATGTATTATTAGCTTTAGTCTACAATTTATAAATAACTGGATGTTACGTTTAAAATAAAACAAGATTACTTTTGAAAAAGCAACGCTGGATGTGAAAATTCGAAGAGGATCTCCAAAATTTTCGAATAAGTGCAATTCGCTAGCATGAGACAGTTGGCAGCGAGCCACAATGTAAATATTGTGACAGTCTTTCGTAAGTGGCCGTGGAGTATGGAGAGCGTACAACCCTCGCCAACCCCTGTCTGATTGTTCCGACTGTCGCCGGCAATATGTGTGTGATTATAAACATGGCGCATGTTGAAGGGATGCGAGAGACAGCTTGATATAGGGCTTTCAACCTCGAGAACTAAGTACAATAAGTTTTTCTTTTAAAGGGGATCTAGGACGCTGTGTTGGTACCTATTGTATTTTGTGCTTATCGGAGATTGTTGAAAATGTAGCAGATTTCAACTTGTGAATATTGCGGAGTGAAAATGGGGGTGCGAATGAGTGACGTCAGTATAAAGCGTTGTAGATTGATTTGTTATTGTTTCTGGCCATTGAATTACTTTATTTGTCGATCGTTTTACATTTAAATTGGTTCGTTCGCTAACTTATATTATTATAATTTTAACCGCTAAGGAAATTGTATATTATAAAGCCCAGTGCTGTACATTAAAACAAAAGTTATTTTGTTAACAACAATAAAATTCAGTGTATTCTCTTATCGTCAATGACGTAGACATTTTTATTATTGAATCCTATCATCAAATAGCACAATAACAGCATATCAATGGTCGAGGTCGTCAACACGTGCTGTATCGGTGCTGGCGCAGCTGCGGTGCGTATCGGTCGACGACCTGCTGCATCTAGTGACGTTTAATGATGTTCCCTTCAACATGGTTGATGATAATTATGTATGCGTTGATGATGATATGTTTAGTTAGGCAAACGAGCGTGCGGTATATCTGATTGCTAGTGCTTATTTCCGTCATGGACACTATGATACCTCGATTTTTACTACGGTCACACATATTTTTAGTGTTTATGAGTTTCGTTGGAAGGATGTGTTGACGGCAGACTAAAAATACGAGGCGACCAGTAATCAGAAGAGACAGCGCATCTCTGATTGACTTCAGGTAGAACCCTGTTTCTACATGGAGTTGTTTACGTGTGTCCATAAGCAGCGGTGGCCATTGACCATCAGGTAGATTTCATGTTCGTCTCCTGCTTCAATTAATATATATAAAAGTTGCAATACATTTAACTTGACAAGTAAACGCTCCTTATAATCTTCTTAATCTCCTTGTTTTAATCCCTTATTCGTCTCCAATGATATTCATAAGAGAACAATTGGTGCTGTTGTAGGCTAACACTACAAGGTTAAACCGAAAATTACTTACCTCCAAAGGACCTATTCGCGGAATAATGGGAATTTAAAATTAAAAATGAACTTTTGTCTACCTGTATGTATTCTTAGAAAGATGTGAATCAATTTTGACGGCCCTTCTCTGCAAAGCTAGCATTTTACGTACTGACATGTGATAGAAAGCATATGCGATGAAATCGCATTAACTGGGGTGGAAGTCAAACGCACACATCTCTATGTACAATTTAATAACCTGATTCGTTAAGTGGTAATCCATCAGGTGGGGGAAATAAGGGGGCGAGGTACGCGATAGTGCCATATTTAATTACTGCACATGCACATGTGAGTGCCCACATGTGCCTACGCAAACGATATCGATGGCACTCGATCGGTAGCCGCAACGCAAACTGGTTGAATCACCGCAAATTCGCCGCTTACGACCACCACGCTGCGCTCTACTTCAATTTGTTTCACTTCACTTCACTTCATTTCTGTATAGCGTTTCTCCCTTTTTGCCCTGAACGTGCAAGATGTGGAGTAAACTTTCTACCGAGGTATTACAAAAGGGTGCGAAACGTGTATGTAAAATTATATCTACAGTGCGGGCTTCTTGTTAAAACTACTTCATAGGTTTTAACAAAGATATTAAAATATATTTACTGCTACGGAACTCAGACATTCCGTAGCGGTATATATTTACAAAATGATATTTGTTTGACTTATTCTAATGAAGTAACACTGTGTTCAATGAAGTTTGTAAATAAAAAAGCGCGTTTAACCAACTTTTTTGTACGATATATATCAAGGTGATCGATGTCTCGTTTTTGAGAACAAGTGACTAGTTTCTACTAAGATGACCTTCCACCGAAATGCAAGAACTGCTTAGCTCAAGAAATAGGTGTTGCGGTGATACCTTCCGTCGAACTATACTCATTCCACCGAGATCACCACGTCGCGTATAACTTCACTGAGGTAAATAAAATCTTACAATAATACAAATCTTATTATTCGTCTCATTCAGTACGCTACGAGTGTGCGTTCGTGTATTAATAGCGTTTTTACAATCCCGGTATGCCTGAATAGCTCGTTTAAGCGCAATTAGCCTCTCATTATCCGTTTGTTTCGCCCACGTCCGCTCAATCGGGCCACGTTTTTCGCGTAATTTAGTTGTAGGCACCGTTTTGAATGGAGGTTTATTGCGGGCGTACGTGTTTACAGTGGGAATGGAGTGAATACGAGCGATCGTCTTTGATCCGCGAGTTTTGCCGCGGCATCCAGTTGTAAACAAAATGTAATTCGAACTTTGTTTTATGCCTTTTCTGTCCTCTTCGGCTCTGCATTGTGTATAAACTTGGTTTGTCTTAGACTTAGCATAATAGACTCCCATAATGTTTTAAATGACAAGTGATTGGCTGTTGACTATAGGCTAGAAAAACCTAAGATTAATTATGTAAACCGAAACAACTATTTCTGCAGCCGATATATATAGGTATATATAATACTTGTAATTACGTATATTACGTAAATACTCGTAATTATAGTAAGAAACTGCTAGTTCTACAGAATACAAATGTGTATCAAAATCTGCTCATATTTAAGTACCAGACAGACAGATGTTTCGATGACAATGTAGAATACATTTTTCCTTTTGGATGTTTCTGTTTTGCAAGCATCCGACCGGTTTTTTACCGGCCGTCATATTGTGTTGACAGCTGATATTCACCCTCGTACGAAGGGTGAGTTACCTCGGGGAAACATTAATCAAGTGTAGGCATCTACATTATAACTCACTCGAAAGCTTTACTGTCAACCCATCGATCATATGAATACATATTTACATGAGATACACTCGCACAAATGTGTTTAAGTAAGTCGGGCTCAGCTATTTTTAGAAACGCATTTAAATGTTAACAATTGTTATAAAACCTCAACTGATTGTTAGACTGTTACGTTTATATTGTCCGAGTAAAGTTGGCGCTCAACTCTCGACCACTTTCATTGCTCTCGTCCTTATGGAGCGCTGGTCGGTCACAAATGAAGCGGTCATGCTGGCTCGTCCGCGCGCACGCAACAATGGCGGTCGACATCGGCGATAAATCCGGGAGTGCGCCGGCGCCGCGCATTGTTGCGCCGTCCATTGTGCGCCGCAGCCCGTCTCCCGCGCCTTTGTTGTGTCTCCGCCGACGTGGAATCGTGCTAAATTGCACATTCACCGGGATGAATTACTTAACCTCCATATCGTTCCGGAGCGAACGTGAGCCGGCGAGCGATAGCGCCGCGATACCGCCCCCGCCTCGGCACGACGCCCGACTCTAGCAAATATTTCGTAATGGCGCCGTGCTTCGTGTTTAACCGGCAATTAGCCACGTTTAAATGTGTCCGTCGCTTCCCTTAACCGTTTCTCCGGAACTATAAAATTACGGCAAAAGCATGCCGCACCGCCCGGTCCGGCGGCAAAAAGTGCCCGTGTAGCGGACGGACGGGCTAAAAATAATCGTCCCGCGGTCGATGTTAATAAAGACGGCGACCGGATCGCGGCTGACAGCCGGTCCTCGGCTGATGGATTATGGATGCGGGGTCGAGTGACCGCGTCGGAGTATGTCGAGTGACGTTATCGCGTCGCGCTATTGTCGATCGGTAAACATTGCTTTGTGTGCACGTCGATCCGCCATCTGTCGTTTAACAATCGAATCGAAGCGTGTTGCTCTAAGAGGTAAAAGTGCACAGGTTTCGTCTACGGAGCCATTGTACCACTCTCTCCGCTCCTTTGTAGGCATTGTGCAACGCGCTTGGATCTCGAGTCTCTAAACGTATGGAGTGCGCGCTCGCGAACAACAATCGTTACCGATCACGACTCCTTTCGCAAAGGTGAAAAATGCTCTGAGAATGCCACGACTTGTCATTTCGCAGTCACGATCCGAGCCAACCGCGAAATGTCATCTCAGGTGTAACGTAACGCACGCAGATAACATTTTCCGATTACGTGCATGCGGCAAGCCATTGTGTTGTGCTTATGCAGGATATATGTACATGCTATAAAATTTATGTTCGAGTTTTGTTTATGATGTAGACGTGGCAAACTCTTCGTAGTTAGAATCCATTGGTACCACTAACCTATTGAGTATATCTGCCTATCCTAAAAAGTAAATATTATAAAAATGAAAGTTTCGTGTGTCTTTATATCGCATATTTTTGCAAAAAAAAGAAAAGTTTGAAATCCTAAGCAATTTCTATATTTTTTAAGAAAATTTGTGTCGGTTTGCCTGTTTGTTTAAATCCCATCGAATCATAACTACTGAATCCATTTTAATCATTAAAAATATGTTTATAGTTCATACCTTGACGTAACAATTGGTCTTCATTTTATTAAAATCCATCTACCCTATCAAAACTGATTACAATTTAAAAGTTATGATACAATTCGTTAGTGTTAATCACCGATGTGTTTTGTTATGAAGGGTGTGATAAGAAAGAAACTTGTGCGAGGCATTTCAATATAATAATCTGTGACCGACTTCAAGAAATAATAAGATCCTGTTAGGAGTCAATAAAAGACGTCCGTGGGCGGCAGTGACCACTTGAATTCATATAAAAGAATCTTACACACTACGATTTCTCCAAATACCACCAGTTCTAAAGTATGTCAATCGTGTGTTGGAGTATGCTCTATGACAAACGTATTGTAAATTTCTTTAGTCGGTATGTAAATTGCGAAATGCTCTTGTAACAGGTGATCAGTATACATTTATGCAAATATCTTAATAATATTTTGACTACCTTGCGCTCCTCGACTTGGATCGCTCACTTTTAAATTATGTTTTTCTTATAGCATGTAAGTAGCAAACGAGCATGCAGCCCATCTGATGGTAAGTGGCTACTGCTGCCCAGGGACATCTGTAATCAACCCTAGGTAAGAACGAAGTCTCACCTAAGGTTAGCCACAGATGCGTTGCTACCCCTGAGGACTAAGATAGAATGCCTCGGAAAAGTATGTCTCCCTTACCATACCCTTCAGACCAAAACGCAACAGCGCATAACACTGCTGTTATTAGGTAGAAATAGGCGTGGCTTTGGTGCCTCCGGAGTCGAAGCACAAAGAGTTCTACCACCTTTTTTTTATGTATATGTAACTTGCATTATATTCTTACTTGAGTGACTTTACTGAGAGGTGGTAGAGTAGGTAGTGGTGCAATGGTACGAGTAGAAGGAATATTGTATAACTGGGACGTACCACCGTCACAGCTATTTCTAACCAACAGGTCATTAGTGTTGAAGGATGTTGATGTCGGCTGCCTTAAATTCGAGGCGACCATCTTACTCCTCGGGAGTAGTAACGCATCTGTGATTGACTTCAGATAGAAGAGCTGTTCTCTATGAAGTTGCTTACAGATGTCCATGGACGGCAGTGGCCAATTACCATCAGGTCGACTGCTTGTTCGTTTGCTGCTTCAATCTTATAAAAAAAAGTGTACAGACAAGTGGAACTTTCATTATTATTATACGTATGGATTATCCCCAGATGCACGGTGTCGTATGACATTCGATTGTTATGTAACATTGGTCGCGTGAACGGTTGACGCATTGTATATGCCTTATCATGAAGTCAACCTTTTTATTGTGGATGTATTTTTATTATGGATATAGGTGTGTAATAAAATTCTTTATGTAGGTGACCGTTTTGATTCTATGTGCTCTTAGTACTAGTTTTTACGTTTTCAAAAACAATCATTGTCTACGCTTTCGCCCGTAATTGAAAAGTACATTACATTACAAGGTTGGCTATATTTTATAACTTAGGCATGGCCCATCAAAAAAAACTTCTGTTAATAATGAAAAAATTCTTATGAAAACAAAAAACAGTCGAATTGAGAAAAAATATAGATTTCAAAAAGCCCTCCCTCTTTTTGAAATCAATCAAAAATATTTGCTTTCAATAGTACTGTGATAAAAAAAATTATCACCGTGTTTTTCTACTATCTGATAGGATTAGGAGATTCTTGCGTGTACGTTTTTTTATTCAATTCCCTGTTTCTCGCCAATTTAATTCTGTTACATGCAAATAATTTTGTCGTGTACGAAGTAAGTGAACGTAAACACAAATCCGTTTCGCCGTCGTGTTATATTCTCATTGTCCGCTCCTTCCCGCAGCGTCGCCTTGACCGGCACTTTATTTGCCGTTTAACCCTTTCCTTGCACAATTAGGTACGAAAGTGAACTGACGTACAGTGCGGTTGGTACGAGTTTATTTTGTTTTCAATAATTAATAATAATAATACATTTTATTGTACCCAAAAATATATAAGAAATACAACAATAGATAATACAATTTTAAACAATACAAAAGGCGGTCTTATCGCTAATCAGCGATTTCTTCCCGACAACCTTACGGTGCGGAGTTAAAGTAGGAATGCAACAAATATAGGTAGGGCACAAATAAAAGTTTTATGATTAAATACATACATATAGAAATAAATTAAAGAAAATAAAACACATACCATAAAAGGAAAAAAAGACATGAAAAATTGTTTTAGAAGTGAGGTTGTGAAAAAGCATTAAGGAATAAATTATTACACTTTGAAGACAGCTTATGGCACAAAAGGAGATTAAGGAACAAAAATAGATAAGGAAAATTAGAGTTGCTTACGTTTTCGCCCATCATTGCAAATTACAACGTCGTATGTAACAAGTATGGCCGAAAACGAAAACGTAACCATGGTATGTTCATTGCAATGTATGAGCGAAAGAAACGAACGTAAGCAATTATTGTTTTTAGGAAATGCAATAAACTCGTACTACGGGTATAGTACTGTCCCGATAGTGAATTGTTATTTTGTCGAATTATCTCGATCTTGAATATTGCTTATTTATATATATGAGCTGTTGCGTATCAGAGCCTTTCACTTGCACAACCAATTAAGAAATTGAACGATTATAGTAATTTGTTTACGTGTGGATGGTGGATTCCGGGTTCGATTCTCAGCCAGACAGATATCTAAATGATGAATTTAAATATCTGTTCTGGGTGTGTTCCGATTTGTATTCGTCTTTGTGTGGCACATGTGACACAAGACAAAATCCCAATGTGCTATATATATGTCCCAGGGCTATGAAATGTCGAAATAGTACCCATTACTGATAATATAAATATGGCGTGGCGTAAAAATTGTTTTGCTTGAGTTTTTCATATTGTATCTATGTAATATTTGTATCGATACGATATTGCACTCTCGTCCTGAATGTAGGACACCACTTGTCTATACAGTCTGCGTGTCTTCAATATACCATATGACGAAACCAATGTAATTAAAACCTTTGTGTATGTAAGATTACGTATTGTTTTCTTTTTTTTTGTTTTTCGTTTTTTTTTGTTCTTCTTTTACCACAACATGTTACCGCTAACAATAAGAGTTGAGTCGTATTTACCATTATTTAAGTATTAAGAATATTAAGCTCGTCCTTTATTTCTTTTAGTACATTTATAAAATAGTGTACATTGTACAATATACAATGTCAGGCATCCAGAACAGAATGACTTTTTATTTCTTTATTTTTAGAAAATACGTAATTTCATCTGGACAAAAAAAAAACAAAATTGAGTTCGTTATTTATTTCCTTTACTAGGTTAAGAATTTAGTGTAACTTTAAAAAATTGTGTAAATTAATAAACAACATTAGTCATTGAGAACATAATTATTATTTTATGTTTTAACTAGCTGAGCTCGCGGTTACACCCGCGTTAAAAAGAAATGTAACATGACATACATAAACATTATGCATGCTGCGGAAGCTCTCATTAAAAAAAAAACGATTTTGAAACATTCTTCATTGCTGCTCCGCTCCTGTTGGTCTTAGCGTGATGATATATAGCCTATAGCCTTCCTCGATAAATGGGCTAACTCACACCGAAAGAATTTTTCAAATCGAACCAGTAATTCCTGAGATTAGCGCGTTCAAACAAACAAACAAAGAAACAAACTCTTCAGCTTTATAATATTAGTATAGATTCAAAAAAATATGCGATATCATCCGTCGAAAGGGAAGGGTTAAATTTAAATCATCGCCTTGACAATGATGGAGGTTCACTTCGCCCATGAATGACAGACAATTTCAATGTAATGGCGTCAACTTTTTTCGCCGCGACCGACTCAATTCATTATCGAATCGCGCACTTTACTGACATTTATTTCAGCGGTAATTGAAGTACTCATTCATTTAACAGAGTCCTGACATTCAGAATATAGGAGTGAGCGGCGATAAATAAGAGCCACACCCATCAGTCTAGGACAGGTGTCGGCGACCCGACGCTTTATTGGTGAATTGGTGGTTTATCTTTAAATTATTATATTGTGTACAATTACTGACGTCTAGATGTTTTAAAGGTTACGTGAAACTGATTACTTGTAGAGTTTCGATTGATTCCATATTTTACTTGATAAATCGACTGAATTATATTCTAAGGCTTATTGTCGTAAGCACGCAGTTTAGTTCTGTGTAGAGACATACAATGTTAACTAGGAGTTTCTCGTATAACGTAGATTAGCAATGTCCAACAATCAGCAATCCATAAGTCCTTTAAGGGCCACTGCTGGACATTGGTCTCCTGGGGGATAGTGAGGTAGATAGAGTAGAGTGATAGTGTCAATAATCACCGCCTCGCATGCGTGTTAGTGAACGCAATTGTCGTTCATATTATACAAAAAGACGGTGCTGTCTATCTCTTGGATTTTATGCCTTAGTGGCCTCCAACGATATCCACGGAAAGAGGGGGAATGGTGCTATTCAAGCCCACAAGGTACAAGATTATGAACAATATGCATATGGTATTCTCAATTCATTCCTTTCGGGGCTAAATAGGGCATGAAAGACAATTAATTATATATTAAATACGGTTAGTACAGTTAGCCCTTTTAGTAGGTATATGTATTAAATTAACCCTATCAAGTTCTAAAAAAATGTTGCCAACGACTAGTTAAGTAGGAATTCTGAATCGTCGAACGCGAATTCAGACCAGGAGGTGAATTTAATACTGTAATTGAGTATAATCATATCACCAGCGACGTGTAACGTGATAGCAATTTTTATTTTCGTAAAGTGGGAAAATGTGTGTATAATTATTTATTTTTTGCATGCATGATTATTCCGACTGCCCTGCCTGTTCATATACATTATGTACCAAACGAGATTGCGACGTGTCTATTTTTTGACATTTACCGTATGCGTGAGGTAAAACTGAATCTTTACATGTCTTCGTGGTTTTAATTGAAAATTCTCTCCTGCAACTTTAATTGGAAATTGTGTGGTAGGGTTTTTTCTAGGTAAAGCATCGTAGCAAACGACCATGCGTCACACCAAATAGTTACTAAAGCCTATCCATATGCAACCCCTGAAATGACTGTTCCTTACTATACACTTTAAGCCCTATATAGCTCTTATAGCTCTATATAGCCTTTTATAGCTCTACATATATATATGTGAGGCGGTGGTGTATCCGGAGTTGAAATATTAGGGTTCTTCTACGTCTTTTAAAATCCCACATTATTTTTTGTATCGTATATGTATTGTTTGCGACTCATGAAACTGAGCGGTCCATAATGCCGGTCTAAACGCAGTGGGTCTCGGGATCCCCGGCTAGACATATGTCTATATGATAATTCAATTTCTGTTTGGGTCTTGGCGTTTGTTTTGTTACTTGTCTTTATGTGTCCATGGCACCCACGTCACAGGAAAAAGTCCTAGTGTGGGACTATGATGTAGAAAACGTC
>MOOZ01045295.1:59046-78129 GCA_002930495.1 Cecropterus lyciades | reverse complement strand
GCTGCGCCCTGCGGATTCACCCGCGTAAGTTTCGACGATGATATATAGCCTATAGCCTTCCTCGATAAATGGGCTATCTAACACCGAAAGACTTTTTCAAATCGGACCAGTAGTTCCTGAGATTAGCGCGTTCAAACAAACAAACAAACAAACTCTTGAGCTTTATAATATTATTATAGATAAGAATGGTAAATTATGGAATGGAATGGAAAATTTCTATGTTAATATTTTTAATCTATGCATGTCAGCAAAGTCTACTTCAGTTTGACACGACAGGAAGACAATCTAAAAGATCAATGGTAATTGACTAACACAGAAAATACTTTATCTACGATAAGCTCTTCAAACGAATGAGTAATATCACAATTGGGACAAAGAGGATAAGGTAAATTCAGACGTTCTCGGGGGAATTCTTTAATGAAGAAATCCAGACAGTCATAATTAATGCAAACTCCAGTTAAAATTAAATTAAGGAAAATTATTTGTTTGGACAATGACTACTATACTATGTGATGCACACAGTAGACTTCCCCGTTGATGTGTTTCAACATACAACATTTGTGCAATTATTTGTCTTCGTTAGTAACCGTATGCACCAAATCATTGTGGGAAATTTCATTTATCATGATTTCCTCAAATAAATGTAAAACACAGCGAAAGAATAAAGATGACTGAAGAGAACATAAGGATGATTTGATACATTCATTTTAATATCGCTGTATATTTTAATCAATGTGTCGCTTTGTCAAACTGGTTGCAAATGCGTTGCTATCCTTAAGGGTTAAGTCGGAACGCCTCGGATAAGTATATCTCCCTTACTCCCTTCAGACCAGAATATAGCATCACTAAACACAGCTGTTTAGGTAGAAATGGGTATCGTAGTGGGGCCTCAATAGTAAAATTCGAGTTGATTAAGATTGTATGGTAAGAGTAAGGTTAAAAATATCAAATGTTAACTAATTCCCATAGGTAAGATAAGGGGAATAAAGAAGTATTTACACCCCAACATTGGATGACCTTCTTTTTCTAAATTGGTAAACAATATTAAATCTCAATAAAACCCTAACAAAACCAACACTGAATATGACCATTATGAAGTTTCATTACGCACGAATAAACTCGCTCTTTAACAACTTAAAGACCACCAATGAAGACCCAAAAGTCTAAATCAGTCGGTCGTAAGGAGCACACTATGTAAACAGGTGACTGCAGGACACAATAACCCAACTTCGCGGGAACTGTACGTGTGGTCCCACTCACGAGACGTCCCGGGTAGGGTTACCATTCGGGGAATTCGTAAAGGACTGGCTCTGGATATGTATTGTAATAACTGTGGCGGCATATTTGCAAGGCTTCCTTTGAAGACACGGTAGATACGTCAGGAACGAGAATGTATGAAAAAGTAAAATTATAATTCGAAATTGTTAGTTGATGATGACATCATGAGAAATAATTAAGCTCTTAATAACAGATTGGATTTATATTTGCTCTCTTCTGGAATTGATACGAACGTATGACCTTAGAAACGAAACACCAAGTTAGCTAGACAACAAAGCTATGTATGCTAACTTATGCTGAAGAAAATATGTTGCCACCTGTAAAGTTCTCACTATCCATAGATTAAATTCTCATCAAAATCGGTTAAGCTGTTTGTTATATTTGTATGTACAGACGGAATAATAAACAACAAATTAAATAGGTTTTAACATTTCGTTGTAACGCAAAGAAAAGCTTAGAAAAATGTAACTTTGAATTAGTAAACATCATTGGTTTATTGTCTAGATATTTCTAGAGATATATCATTAGTGTGACGTCAATTTACGCTTGCCAGCTAGATCCTTTCTAGAAGAGCGACCCTAACCACGGCCGATTTACGGCGTTGTTTAGAGAAAAACCAACAAAGTGTGACCGCGACAACTCGCAGGCGCCGCGGCCAGCCACGCCACGGCCATATGGCGGAAGCGGCCCGCATTCCGCCCGCTGCACTGGCATAGATTCCCTGGACTATTGGGATTAGTGATGAGTAGATGAGCGTTCCGGGTTCGGTGTCTCGCCAGGGTGATGTTGAGAATTTGACTGTTTTATGGATGTCTAATACTTGTCCTTGTTTGTCTATGGCAGCATACAGAAGTATCTTAGTGTGGGACACTGAGTCACTTGCTTAGACCATAACCAACCGTTCCTAGATTTTTTTCTGGATGCATAGTGACTTTAACTATCATCATAATTAGAGTAATATGGTATTATTGAAGGCTATGTTGAATATTCAATTCAGTATTTGTAATACTGAAGGAAAAAATAGAATATGAAAAAGAATTGACATCATAGACGGAATGAACGGAGGGCGTTCGTTAGAAAATAAAGACAAAGTTAATAAGATATGAAAATCCTCCTACCTCATCTTCTAAGCCTGTCTGAAATTTATGAAACTGAACGCAGATTTTTGTACGAATGTTTATAAACTCTATGTTAATGTCACTAATATTATAAATGCGTAATTTTGTGAGGACGTCTGCGTGTTTGTTACTCTTTCACGCAAAAACAGCTTGTCGGATTTCGCTAAAATTTGGCGCACAGATAGTTTATCACCTAGATTAATATCAAAGGATACTCATTACCGTGGAAAACGTGACCGAAGCGGGCGGAGTCGTAGGAATTATCTAGTAATAAATAGTACGGAACGCTCCACTCGAGCCTCGCCGCACACTCAACCGGTTATTTTTTTATATCTGTCAAACCCACCCCCGTAACTGCAGTGAAATCGTAAACAGCTGTAAAACCAACACAACCCGACGTATATTACATCCATAAATAGTGCACGGTTATTGAAAGTGAAGCTGCTCAGATAGCATCTGTTTAAGGGTGTATTTCCACTACCGATGTGCGAGGTAGCTAAGCTATGGATATGTCGATACCACCGATAATGGCTTGATTTTCTTTGCTCGGCTTAGCTTACTTATAACAGCTTAGATATTAAAATGTGTGTGTATGCAATTCACACAAGGCGGAAATGCAACTTAATAATAATAATTAATTAAATAATTCTGATCATAAGGGTATTAAGACTAATGCTTTTTTAAAAATCACAATTGATTTTTTAAAATATGAGATTATATAAAATATGAGCTGCAGCGATTACTCAATAGTAATTCTCTGCAGCTCATATTCAGACATCTTATTTCCATATACCAAAATTGAACCCTTATACAAGCTACGAAGTTAAACGTTAGCGTGATTCAGAAAGGAGTACAGCGCCATCTAGTTGTAGAGCAGACAACTGCTTTTGTAACGGATTTTCGTTCCCACGAGTCACATATCACATAGATTCTAAAGAAATTTCACTTCGAAAACGCATTGCCAAATTAAGTCACCACACTCATAGTCCCGCTAGGATTTCTCACTACCGTCTCATATGGCTCTTAATTCTTAGCTCGCATCTTTCCATGTAAAAACATAGCACAGCTTTGGTGGAAATACATCCTAATACGCGATGCGACGAGCCGGGCGGGCGATCGGCTCGTTAACAATAAAATTGTGACCGATACCTACCGCCTTAAAAGAAGTTCTCGTTTATTCGTATAAAGCTTGAAAAGTGGTCGTGTGTTTGTTTGTTACTAACAGACATAAACAACAAACAAAACACTTTTTGTACGTATTATATATTTTTACGAAATAAATGCTTGTAAGTTACATTCTTACTTATCATAGAGCGTTTCAATCTAATAATATTATCCCAATATTATAATTATTAAAACTTGCAGACTTTACTAAAACAGCTTGCAGTGTATACGTAAACAATTCCAAATAGAATTTGATTCTTATCTGAGGTTATTAACAGATGCGCTGCTAGTCGCGTAGTAGAGTAGAGTAGAGTAAAGTTTCAAACCTATCTGCTTAACCACATCCTACTAGTCAAATCACAACAGCGCTTGACCAGACATGAATAGACTACAGTACACCACACTCCAACTATTAAAGGTCCCAATAAGAAAAAGTAGCAAAGAAGCACATAGCCCAACCGATAGTGGTCACTGTAGCGGCGATGGTACTCAACAATACTCGTTCTATCACCTTATATTCCTTGCTACTTTTCTCTATATACGCAAGCGAAATCGCCCCTCCACGCTAGTTAACCATACCACCCATAATAATGTCGCCCATGTTTTTTCGCAGGTAAGATATTTTCCCCACGCACACGCGCACACGCTCTGGATACGGTAAGTGTCAATAAATCGAACGTTTTACAACCGGCGGTGCGTTTTCACACGGGATCTTCTGTTTACAACGCGCTATCATTGAGTGTTGCGTCAAATGTTTACGAAACTCGGCCGGCGATGGTGTCGTAACAACTCGACAAGGACGTTAATTTTTTAATACATTTAATCCTTATATTTGTGTGTAAATTTAATTGTTTCTTATAATTTATAATGATGCTCTCGGTCACGGCATCAGGCGTGAACGGCTGAACCGATTTCGCTAATTATTTTTATTGTAAAAAGAAACGCTTTCTACACTCATAGTCCCATACTAGGATGTTCACCTGTGTCGTGGGTGCCATGAACACACAAAGTCTGATACACAAACACCCAGACCCAGAACAGATATCTAAATTTATCATTCATATCGGGGATCGAACCCGGGACCTACTGCGTGTCAGACCGGTTTGGTGCCCGCTCCACCACGTGGGTTGTTGTGTTTCTTATTGTCAGCAATAGGTTTCCTGTAAATAAAAAAAATGAAAAAATCTCATTATTTAATGTAACATTATGGAGCCTTTTAGCAGTAGACAAAACTTCAGTCTGTCAGTCGTACCAACTCAAATTCAAAATTAATTAACCAACCAAGCTTAACTAGCTCGGTTGGTTATATTGGTCAGGTTGTTATGATGTAAATATTAAAAAATCCGCACAGGAACGGCTGATAAGATAATAACTATGTTAATTTTGCATGTATTTCGTTCGTATCTCACTAACCTTCGACCTTGTAGTTTTTATTCAATACTTAACCTGCTTCTGATCGCCGTTGATTTGTGGGTCGAACTCTTGCGGTTGTTATTGAGAGACACATCTATGACTTTCAATTGAAAACCAGAAATATTATGTGTCACGCACTTAAAGATATGCTTATTTGTCGAGTTTCGACCATAATTATCAATTTCCATTTCTTGTTATTATATACACTAAATATCGCCACAATTACTAACAAACAAAAAATATTGTAGAAAGTGAAAATGAATGTCGCGGTAATCAAATAAAATTACTCTTACCGCTTATTTTTTGTTATTTCCAAAATTAAATCACCAACTAAAACACCGAATCGCATATTAATAAAACCAAAATGAACTAAATCTGGCCTAAAAAACATCAGTAATGTATCTTAAAATGATCATAATCAAGACAATAGGATTTCCAGAAAGTCTCGATTTGATTGTATTATAATTAAATGCAAATACATCGCGAGAGGAGCGACGTTGACCATCATTTAAATTATGCAAAGTGGGACAGATCACGAATGAGGAACGGCGCTGCGACAGCCCAGACCGGTGGCCACTTTCACCACGACCAACCGATTGCCCTTTCAAATTCTGACAGACGGTTACGTGCAAGCGTGAACGATAAGAATCGGAAAGGTGCAATTCGGAGATAATGCATCGGAATGATTCTGGGGAATCAATTAACGAAAGTCTGAAACAATATTTTTGTATAAGCCAAACGGTGTCGGGAGAAATGGCGGATTTAAATGATCATCAGTGAATGGAGAAGACTCATTCTGCTTTTGAGTGACTAGTTGTTGTCCACGGCTTCATACATAATATTATACAAACATTTAATCCAATTTAACTTCTTAGGGGTTCAATATTTAAAAAATATATTGTTTGTTGTAAAAATAATCTTTTTGGCGTGTATTTACTTTTGTCTTATAGTATACAGAAATGGTTTAAACCCAGAGGTTTAGTTTAGTTTCAGGCCCCTTTTGGGGATGATTTTTCATATTTGATATACTATTACGTTAAACTTGTTTACGTTAAATAATAAACTCCTGTGCAAAAATCCTTTCAGGATGAATGGAAGACATGGTCAAACTCCTCGGAGTGACTTAATTTGGCAATAAGTCAACGGTCAATTTGATGCAAATTGCCCCTTGCATTTTTATATCACCGAGCCCCGAGATAACCGTTTCTGAGATGAAATATGTCCCATTAACCCCGAGTTCGCTGATTGAGGTCGTTTTAAAGAAGTAAAATGAGTATTATCTGATGAAATTGAACAGGAAATTTTGATATTTATTCATGTAAATTACAAAAGGTGATTAACATGGTTCGGTCTAGATTTGATTGTGATACTAAGTAAAAGAATGTTCTATAGAAGGGGCAAGCGAACTCTTAACAATACCCATGTCCTATTGGTAATACTGAAACTTATTCCTAGCGTGAAGCAGTTCTTGCGTTTCGTTGGAAGGGTGTGGTTGCCGGCTCACTTATATATGAGGCGACCATCTTAGTCCTCGAGAGTGGCAACGCATCTGTGATCAACTTCAGATAGAACCCCTGTTATATATGAAGTTGCTTAGAGATGTCCATGGGCGGTAGTAACCACTTACCATGAGGTGGACGGCATGCTCGTTTGCTACTTCGGTCTGATAAAAAAAAAACTGGCATGAATGTTGTTTATCATATATTTTCCTAAAAATATATTGTAAATCTGAACAATAAGGTAAGAATCCTTTTGTGCATGAATGTACTACGTGCGTGCTAAATACTTTTAGGACTCATTAGAAGGCCTTGTATTTATACAGATACTCGCTAAACTAGACAATTAAAACATTTTGAAGTAAATCTTCTTTTGTTTCATAATATTTAAACAAGTTCAAGTTTTCTATCCTAACAAAAAAACTGTTAGTATTATTAATAAAGTACGTCGCAATAAAAAATGATTTCCCGTGGCTTCAATTTTAGAGTATTTCGACTGTCGCAGATATAATTGAATCACGTAACCTGTAGACAAACAGAATTAGCGTCATTTCGTTAGATCTGGCTGAAACACTAGGAAATTGCGACCAGCCGAGTGTGAAAAATGCTTATTTTCGATTGGGTGCTACTGACTCGACTGTTAGGAAATGCGTCGGTAATTGCGAAAAATATAATTTGAAATAATATTGTACTGTTCAATTAAATTTAGAGCTTTAGTAAATAAAGCGATTATTTACTTATATAACGTTGTTTACGTGGTAGTAAGATCATAATATTCGTTTTTAAAATGATCTTCATCTTTGTATCTTTTGTGTCAATTCTCAGAATCTGGTGTTTCTTTTTTTCAATATGCCCTTTCTCATTATGTTGATAAATGGTTACATTTTAAGCTGCTATCGTGCATAACCGGTCCATACGCCAAAAATATGTAGTATTTGCTAACATTACTTGTATACCGGTAAAGGTTTATGTTGTAAGAAAAATTATATTCGAATTTTAACTAATATAATTGTACAGTGGATTTGAATACGTAAATGGTATGTTAACTTTGTGAAATTATGTATTGCTACCTATTAAGTAATAAACGCTTAAAACCTCAACTTTGACCCGTTTTGACCCTATGTTATGGGTACAACCGAGACCCATGACTGACTGCATAATTCATCATTCATATTTCTTTACAAACGGGTCGAATTTTATGTCATAAATAATGTTTACGTACATTTTTTTTAAGTTACTTCACAATAAATATGTATGTGTTAATTCATCTTTATTTACATACCTTTCAAAAGTTTCAAAGACAGGTCAGAGATAAGGCGAACGAGTTGAACAAATATTTTCTTAACCCAACCAGGTACAGTTATGAAATAAAATGAATGAATGCAAGACATACGGCGGATAAGCGAATAAAGATAAATTTAATTGACAAAAAATATGTATCATTCCTTATCAAACACGCTCGTACAACAGTTAGTTTTAATGAACGATCTCGTACGCCCTTGTAAAACTACATCGTGAGTGAAATATTAATCTTATTAACGTTTGTCACCGTTAGGGAGACCTTTCATTTTATCGCGTCGGATCGGATTAAGCCGGGTAAGAGCTTTGTGTCAATGGATACAATATTGCGTGTACCGCGATAATCAGCTTAAATTAATCGGCTATTTGCCGTTATGATTTTGGCAATTACGAATACTGTAGAATTACGGAGTAGGCACTATATGAGATTATATTGTTGATTTAATTTGATTCAGCTCGGTATAAATGGGGATCTTATGTTTATACACGTTCTCATGACATTTTCAATTAGCAATTAACTCGAGAAAAAGTGTTTCTTTTATAATATAAATACCAACAGCGGTTGTCAAGGCAAATTAAATGTTGGGTAGTCTGTGATTTTTTTCTTAAAAACTTCGAACGTTGTCTATAAAAAATCAATAATG
The DNA here is from genome assembly GCA_002930495.1 of Cecropterus lyciades. Taxonomy (NCBI): domain Eukaryota; kingdom Metazoa; phylum Arthropoda; class Insecta; order Lepidoptera; family Hesperiidae; genus Cecropterus; species Cecropterus lyciades. The sequence goes on along the minus strand of MOOZ01045295.1, from coordinate 69,717 downwards.
GTCCTCCTGTTTAAGATTTTTTTTTCGACTATGCTAAGGAAGGGGGGAGGTTTTGATAATCCATGCTCTAGCCCTTCCTCTTTTAAATATAATCCTAATGCTTACATTTTTATCTTTTGTTTACGTCAAATGCTTCAATAACAGTTAGTACGTTTCGTATGAACAAGTTTGACGACTCCCTCGTTCTTGTCAACATTAGTCACTGTCATCGTCCAATGCGGAATGACATACTGCCCGGTGCAATATAATAATGCAAGAGTGAGTTAGTTTATTTAAGGGAGTATGCGAAATATCTCAAACGTCGTGCGAAATGACGCGGTTTATGATGTGGTCACGATGTTATGATGTTGGTGCTTACCGCGTAAGTGGTGCTCCGGGCAAATTGAAAATTAGGGCTACCACTTCACGTCATGGGAGTTCCAACTGTAGAGCGAAGCGTTTGTTCTGTATACCTACTAGAGTTCACGACTTTGATCCCATTTGACAAAGTAGTTACCACGGACGGACTTTCACTTTCACAATATTAGTGTCCCCTTGCTTTTTGATGAGAAGTAAGCAGCAGTTAAATGGTCACTACCGGCAATGGTCATTTGTACCAACCAAACGAACCACTCAACTCCACATATAGGCTCCATAAGCTCTATCTGAGATTGATAACAGATTAATTTCTATATCCGAAAACGAATTCGAACAGATTATTATTGCTTCGCTTCGTGTAGTACTCATAAAATAATTCATTTATTTCCATGCAAAAAAATCCTATTAATTTAGACTTCTTCAATAAATCTCGTGCCGATATAAAATGCGATCATTTCAAACACTTAAAAGAGCAACAAGCGCATATCTAGAGCAACGTATCAATTTTAAAGTCAAACTCTGTAATAGATTTTTGTACACATAAACCATTCGATCGCTCTCAATTCGTATTGATATATTGCTAACGTTTGCTCTCTTAATTTAAGAACGTCGTAAATTCAAGACGCGATGCGCAAATATTTTTATTCGAGAGAACTAGTTTCAGTCCGCTAACCTTGTTTCTGATGTTCGATTAATGCTTTCGTATTGAAATAAATTGAAATCGGTAAGTGATTTTTTAAATTAATGATGTTTCTAAGAATTGGTTCCCACGGTGTCACATACAATGTTTGCGCGTTTTCGTGTCGTGTTCGATTTAAAACGTGCAATCTGTGGAAGATCAAGCTTAGTGCGCACGGAATTGTTATAAGTCCGGTGATTATTCAATCAGTGTGTTTATATAAGCGGCGTACGTTTTTTACAGTAGAAAAGTCGTTAGAAAGATACTATGTGATATATATGCGCCTGGACACTGTTTTTTCCAAAAAAATGTCCTGTACGAATAGTGCACTTTAATTCGGAGTGAATCGAGTGTGAGACCCAATAGAGTCATGGATACATACATATATTTTTTTTATATTTAGATAGAATACTTACACACAAAAGTAGATTTCACAATTACAATGTGTTTATTAGAGATAAGTATTATGTGATTCATCTGTTATTATATTGCATGCAATATTGGATGTATCTTATCCAATTGTTTAACCTGAAGCGATTTAAGTAAATGTTAGTAATAGAAACATTGACGACCCGCGTGGCGGAGCGGTCGCCATAACAGTCCGACACGCAGTGGGTCCCGGATTCGATCCCCGGCCAGACATCTGAATGATGAGTTTAGATTTCTGTTCTGGGTCTGGGTGTTTGTGTATTCGTCTTTGTGTGTCCATGGCACCCACGACACAGGAGGAAATCCTACTGTGGGGCCATGAGTGTAAAAAGCGTTTATGTTTAATCGTTTTATGTTTAAACATTGCGGTTTGTTTGGTTTTAAATCGACGATAAAATATTCAAAAAACAAGGTAATTAAACAACCAATAAACCGATAGGTTAAATGCGAACTCTTTGTGATTATATTAAAGGGGATACGCGGTAGTTTGTTCGACCTAATCAGCGTACACAATTTGCCTTATTTGCATTGTTATTAGTCAGAACATAATCGATCGTGCTTGCTACGTTTTATTTGCAAATATCTTACTCATCTTAACGCAAACATACTCAAAGACGCACGAATAAACACTAACGCAATTATTCGCGAACGCACGCGCATCCACATAACTAATTCAGATGCCATCGCTTGTATGTGTTGCTCATCCTAACGCAAACATACACACAAACCTACAAAAACCAAGAATTAAAATACACGCACGCACGTATTCTCACATGCACACACAGGTGGTAGAACTCTTTGTGGTTTGACTTCGGAAGCACCACTGCCACACCTATTTCTGCCTAATAACAGCAGTGTAATGCGCTGTTGTGTTCTGGTCTGAAGGGTGTGGTAAGCGAGACATATTTTTCCGAGGCATTTAATCTTAGTCCTCAGGGATAGCAACGCATTTGTGGCTAACCTTAGGTGAGACTTTGATCTAACTTAGGGTTGATTACAGATGTCCATGGGTAGCAGTAAACACTTACCACCAGGTGGGCTGCATGCTCGTTTGCTACTTCCATACTATAAAAAACACACCCACACGCACACATAAACATTCAGATGTTTCTGCTTCTACGCGTTGACAGCTTGAATGATGCATAGCTTACCGGTCAGTAGAATCAAATCCAGTCGATTAATTCAATCCTGAGTCGTGTGAGATGGCGACGTTTTATTCTCACGCCAGGAGTGACGGCTCATTGCTTGAAGCACACGCATACAGACACATGTTGAACACACAAGCTTTATTTGCACGTCTTCCGGATGTATGCCATACATACATCTTATTAAAAGTCCTAAATTGATCGTAATTGTTTTTTGACTGAATATGCTTTTTAGTTGAGGGAAGTTAGTCACTTTTATGTGAGGAACTTATATATGAATATGACGTAACTTTTTTTAGAATTTAAATTTTCACTTGGTTACACTTTGTAACCGACTTCCCAAAGCAAAGGTGTTATCTATTCACCTTGTATAAATTTCATATGTTATATTTCATTTAGATGTAAAGACTCACATATTTTCTTCTGTACCCATGTTCCTTCTATGTACGATTGGATTGCATTTTGATTTCTGATTTATTGTGTGTGCATGTGCATGCATGTCTAAACTGGAGGGTCCAATTGACCCGCCCACACGTCTCGCACGATTTGTGTCTACATACATTCCGACATGCAAGTACAAGTGTAGAGATTCGAGCGAACTTACAATTAAAAGCGTTGTTAACTTTAAATGTTTAAAAAGAAAACTGTAAGTCTGTATAAAAATGTATTGATTTTTTATAATATCATTAATTTTTATTACGTTGCCGTCATGATATCGACACTTCCTAATAAATCTTATAATAATATCTATACCGAAAACTTAACATGCTATCTAGAATAAACAATACTCTAAATTACATATATTTCCTCTCACGAATTAAGAAAAATCTGGTACCCATCAAAGCTTTCTCATTTTTGTTAAATATCGCATATTGTATATCGCATATGCAGCGCAATAAACCTGTCCATCGAAGACATCACCGTGTACACCATTAGTTGTATTACGCAAAAAAAATCGCGTACCAACTAACAGTACCGTACACATCCCGTCCTTCCCGCGTTCGAATTTTCCGAACGGAGTTAACGAGCGCTACAAATTGCCTCGCCTTTTTCGGCGAATGACCGACCGATCGCCTGTTACTTACGATCTTGTTCCACACCTCATTAGGGTCAGCACTATCGCGGATAAACAAAGATCGTCCCGTGACATGATAGATGGCGCGACGTGTAACGGGCCTCTTCCGGTCGGACCGTTCGTGTTAGTAGACGTGACCGTTTTCAGTTTTATCCGAAAGCGGTTATTTCGTATCCGGTATTGGATTTTCGTATCGATATGATAAACTGTTTTCTTGTGTGAACTTTAATGGGTGTTGATTAGTAGTTTCAATTGAAAATAGTCGAGAAATAAACATTATTATAACATTCAATTTCATTCGATTGGTCAACGTCTACTAATGTTATTAGCCTTACGGAGGTACAGTAAATACAATGAATACGGTTTAAATTTGCTTTTGGTTATTTCGTCTCGTGCGTTTGTCATTTCCTTGGTATTGTTATAGCGGTTGGCTACGTTTAGTGTATCGATAATGGGGATATCATAATAACGGTTTTTAGTTAAGGTATCGCATACCGGGACCCAAGCCTATTTCGTTTGGTCTAGTGTGCGTAATCCCTTTAGCTGTTCATTCAACAAGTCCCGTGACGTGGTCTGTCTGTTATAGGGCATAAGACCAATAGTTGGTTCAACTTAGCGTCGTAGTGACAGGGAACAGCTGTGCCCATAATCGTTATTGTGCATTCAGTCCATTTGAAAGAATCAATGCCCCACTGGACACATTTGGATGGTAGTGGTTTAGTAATCTATTCCGGCGCCGTTCATGGTTGCTTGTGATTTGTTGTGTATGAACGTGTTTAATTCATTGATTGCGTGTCTTTGTTTATTGTAGACGTTTCATTTGGTAGAGTTTTGACTAAGATAAGTAGGTTTTTAATGGTGGTGGTTATTCTTCTTCGGGGTCTAAGGAATATACTCCATTACATATACCTACAACGTGTAAGAGTAAATATAATACTACTAATATAACAGCGGTATTTCGTGGCTATGGATTTGTTTGAAAATTGTAAAGTGCAGAAATACCAATATGAGGTCTTTCTGACCTCAGTGATAAATGCGTAAAATAATTTTGCGTAATATATTTTTTTGGAAAAAATCCTCCAGTTTCGATTTTCATGAGAAATCAATTTTACCTTCGTCAACCTGGTGATCTCATTACACTGGCACTAGCATTATAAGTGGGTGAGGGTCAACGGATAGGTTAGCCGCATCATACAATTATCCAGGCTGACGTAATATGTCACCAGTAAATTCCTATAATTCTTCATGGTAAATAGACGTATTATATATTAACCAAAAACCTGTTTGCGACTTGATATGCGCTATAATAGATACTAATAAAAAATACATAACCCTATTTTACTCCCTTAGGAAATGACAAAACAATCTCTCTTCTTTTATCCTGAAATTGTTAGTCAAAAGGAAATAAACCTTAGCTTTTATACTTGTATGTTTTTGTTTATGTAGACATACAGTTATGTATGAGTCATACTTATCTATCTTTTAACATTGTTCGCGCTGTTCTTTACCGTGCTGACGAGCTTGGTAGAGACACCAAGACCATGTGACGATCTAGCTTAGTTCGCATGGATAATTTCTCAATTATACGTGTTGACGCTGTGATATGCCTCACGATTCGCCGGGTAAACATAGACTTTAGTAAGTTCAAAATATTAGCTTGTAAAGGTATGTCTGTATAAAAGCTTAGTTTTTTACGTTGAGTTCATTGTCATTTTACTTGTATTATAATATGAAAGTTGCGAGTTACTAACGAGGCTACTTTTGAAAGAGTACAATTGAACTTTGAATGCTGTTACGGAAATCGTATTGAAAACTCTGAGAAATTCTCGAGTTTGTTTAAAAATTTACATTCAGCATTGCTAACTTCGCCTTAATCTCATCCTGTAGACCAGGAGTCTACAACCCGCGACCCGCGGCCCTTTCTTTGCGGTCCGCAAAACTTCCTAGAACTCTTCTTACAGCCCGCGGCTATTTCGTTTTCCTGTAAGACAAATTGTAAATTTTAGAGACTGAATGCTAGTTTACTTTTGACAATCTGTTTTAGCCAGCAATATTAAGAGGCTTCATTTATTCTCATTTATTTGTCCAAGTAGGTCACATTTGGGCGTGTCATCACCTCATGTACATACTATATGGACCGTGTTCCCAAAAACAGCAAAGCGAGTCGCAAATTCTAGTTATCTAATAGAATTTTAAATAGAAGCAACAAAATGCTCGGTCTACGTGAACAATCTTCGCACTTGATGACAGCTCGCCCTTACCCCTCGCATTCCCGTTACGGCGCTCCGGCACTTGACTAAGCTCCGAGGCGTTTGTTGGTACAGCTCTTTGTCTCGTCGTGAGTAACTGTGCGGGAATTCGTTCGCGCACAGCCTCTGGCGGGCCGCGTGTTGTCACAACTGCGCTGTGAGAAAATTGCGAGCGTCTAATGCAATGACTAAACATGAACATTGGTCTAGCGATTGTTTGTACTAAATTGTTTTTATTTTTTCGTGTTTCGCTGTTGTGCTCTTTCTAATAAGTCGTGCGAGGATTTTGTTGTCTTTTTTCGTCACGTATTAGTTGCTTCGTTTAGACTGATGATGATATGATATGATATGACCTCAGTTAGTAAAGTTGTCCAGGTTCAATCCAAACTAACAGACTCAAAAACGATTTGATACATAAATATCTGTAGATTTGTTTTAGGCGTGAGGGGAATATATTTCCGAGATGACGTTTCCTGAACCGTTCTGTTCAAAAGAACGTGCGATCCGTAGGGGAAGAAATGTACGGAAGTATGAACAATTTTGTAGTAATCATCCCCTTAGCGAACTAGCAAGTGGCTGTCTTGAAAGGGGATGACGTTCCACTCACCATAAATACCCCACTCATGTGCAAATGGTCCATTTGTAGTAATTTCACGTATTGCAGTCAATTCTGAATTTGTTTAGGATTTGATTGATGAAACTATATATGTTAATCACTTATAAATAAATATCCTCATATTAGCAATTTTTGGTCGTGGACACTGTATACACACGAAGATACATACTGCAACAGTCAGGTTTGGAATAGATTTTGAATTCATTATCTACATTTCTACTTGGATGTTACATGAAACTACCAGCGTTTGACCGATACATTAACCGCGACGCCACAAGATAAATTTAATGATCCAATCCAGTATTTTCTTTAACAACAGTTTACCTGATAGTTAGTGGTTATTGTCACTCATAGACATTTGTAAGCAACTTCATAGAAACAGATGTTCTACCTGAAGTCAATCACAGATGCCGTACTCCACCCGAGGCCTAAGATAATCGCCTTATATGAAAGAAGGCCAGCAACCACAATCCTCTATCGAAACGTAACAACTAACTCTACCTTGGAACTCTGATAACTATGCTGGAAGACATAAAAAAAATAGAAACCGGCTTCTATTGTAAAATAAAGTAGAAAATAATTTAAGTACATGTTGGGTTAGTACGTACACAGTACATAATACATAGTCCCGAAGTCGGCGCTTAATATATTTCGCTAGAAGATGACGGCGAATTTTATGTCCCACGAGTATATATATCTTCCTTCATCAGCTTATTTTCATATGCAAATGTCTCAATAGCTTTAGAAAATATATGAAAAACATTGTTAATGCCTACAACATTTGAGGGTTGCCCTCAATTTCTCTGGGATCCCGTTATCAGATCTTAATTTGGTGCCTGTGTGATCACCTCAGGAGTATACTCTTTATAAAAAAAAATTGAAAATCTGTCCACAAATAGGGGAAAAATCGATGAACATACATAAAAAAATACAGTCGAATATAGAACCACGTCCTTTTCGAAGTCGGTTAATCAAACTAACTATACACTCTTAGTCCAAAGTCCGAAGTGCCTGTACAATCATTAGTAAGCATTACTTTCATACACCGAGAGGTCGATAAATAGAGGTACGAGCGATAGTACGTACTTACAGTACTCTCACTTTTGCGTGTCAACGACACGGATGCTGGAGAGCAGATGATAAACAAAATGGGTTCTGATTAACGTAACAAAAATAGATAGACGGGTATGTTTACCTGATGTTATATACATACATATGAATTTATGTGCTATGAAATGGTTGCAAATGACCATGAAGTCCATCAGATTTTATTTGGTCACTGCTAGCTACCCCGCACTCTCCTGCAATCTATCCCAAATAGACTTTAACTGATCTAGATAATAAATGCGTTGCTACTCCCGAGGACACACACCCAACAACCTAAGGAACTCGACATTGCCGAGAAAGCAAAAATAGGTGTGGCAGCAGTAAATTTTACTCTACGTTTAAAGAATTTGTACTGTAAGACTCACAGTCACTTGCATGAGAACAATATTTGATTGATAACTAATTATATTCTAGATTTTTTACCATTTTCCACACAACGATAACGAAGTTAGTGCCTACACCTAAGTTCATCAATTACAAGCAAGTGTCACGTAAGTGCATTCTTCACTGCTTCGCTCTTCAAAGTACGAATTGAATTAAAATTGGTATATTTTAAATTAATCACCGAATCGTATGGTGTTGTGGGAGCTTGGAACACAGGCTGTGAGGTCGACCTCGCGGGTCGTGAGGTCGGCGAAATTGTCCACTGTCATACCGCGCGCCCGATTGATTTGTGAGGCGATTCACTCTTGAGGCTATGGACCTGTTGGGTACGATAGTGAATCAGTGTCATGTGACGTTGCTTCTCAATGTATTTACGTGTTAATATAAATAATAATACAACGTTCCTAGTTTGACCCTCTGAGACAAATATCTAGATTAATTTATTGATTTAGTGTTTTGGTGTGTTTTTGTACTTATCTCCGTGTTTAGCGTCTGCAATACATGATCATTATTGTGTAAGACAACTTTCTGCGAAAGTGACATTGTAAAAACTCACAAACCAGTGACCTCACATGAGGTATATAGTGAGAGTAAATTCGTCTTAGAGACATGAATTTGAATATTTAGCATGTATAAATTGGTAAAACGTCAAAACCAAGGAACAAAAGGTAGTTCGAGTCGTACGACCCAAGTGACAGTTTGTTTGGCATTAATTTAAACAATTTCTATGCGTGATTTTCAATTGACCGTCGGATCGTGAGAAGCTGTGGGAACCGCCCGTACCGTGGCGTTGGTGCGGATCTCGCTGGTCGTGCGTTTGTGATTGGAGAAATTGCCCACTGTCGTGCTGCGCGCCGGATTGATTTGTATGGCGCCACGCTCGTGGTTACGGTGGTTTTGTGTGTCAGTGTATTTGTGTTTGTATGATTAGTAGCATATACTAAACTATGTTTCGTTTCAGAGTCAAAATTATTGAATGCATTAGAGAACCAAATTAATGATCGTTATTTGAGTTTTGTCTTTTTTAAGGTAGTAAGTGTCAGCGTCTCTGGATTACTTGGGAAATACTGTCACACCTTTGTCTCTTTTATGATAGGACTGTATTTTTGTAGGCAGATACACTGAGAGGCAACATAATATGTATAGCGATTCAGTTTAGTCACCTAAAGAACCAAGATATCATATATCATATACATTTGGTCGTTTGCTGAAATCGATCCCAATCATATTGTAAGACAATAAATACATAGTTTGATAATCAAATCTGTAACTAATATAATAGCTAACGATACATAACTACAAAGAATCTAAAAGATCGACGATGAGTTTCAAGGCAATGCCATAATTGCTGCATCTCCGGAGACATACTGCGCGTCCTCACGCTAACCGCTAATTTACGAATTTCACCCGGCAATTATGCGTCAGTGATAAATATTTCGTCCGATTTTCACCGGATGACCCCCGCCTTTTGACATATACCACTGTCGTACAGTCGTAGATGCGCGATAAGCGGGCTACTTACGCAGTAGAACAATGATAATACGTCACAACTTAGCGATGATCAGAGCCCAGACTATAGATGGGTCAAAATGTAATCGAATGATCTGTGAAAGGTTAAAAAATATTTGTAAGTTTATGCCATTAGTGTTATGACCACTTTAGTTCTTTGTCTGATTCGGAAAATTTACTTATCATGTGAAGCCTATTTCGAATGCAGATTAAGTATAATACGATACTAACATTTGCAAGAGGACTTTCAATGGAAACAAGTTCGATGTTGCATTTTTTTACATAAATACATCGCTTATCTTAGATAGGTGAGCCTTAACCTAATCGTTTAATAAAGCTCTAACCGGTCATTACCAATCAACCCGCGGCGGCGCTTCTTCCACGGAATCGTTAATTGCTCGCTAATTCCTAACCACCTGACTACTTCGCCTTTGTTAGCAGCACCTGAGGCCTTAAAACTAATAATGCTTTTTTTTTAGAAAACATCACTTTCACACTTTGATTATTACTATTACTATTACTATTCTTACTTTTTCGAACTTATAACAAGAAGTGTTGTTGCAGGTATATTGTGGACTATATGGGTGTTCTACATGTAGGGGAGCTAGGGGCATGTTTTAACAAATTTTAGTGTTTTTGCTGTAATTCTAAACTTAATTGAGTTATGGAGACAGGTATATGGAGACAACATATAATAACTATCCTTCTTTGATATAGGCGTAAAAAGAAATGACAATTCGTATTACGTTTTGCTGTAGAGTGGTTTTTTTAAAAAAAGTCAGTTGTTAATACTAACCCCGTCATCGGGGCAAGAATTAACTACTCTGGGGCATATATTAACGGAAATACTTATAAACTAATCTTACACGAAATTTACACGAATATCTTATACACCAAGTAAATAAAAATAATTTTTTGTCAAGCATATTATTTATTAATAGAATTAATAATACAACAACAATCTCTTTTTCAGTCTTCATCTCTTTTCATGTCCATTAATACTTATAGGTTATTTTTTTTTTACGAATACAGTTACAAAACTTGAAGCAAAACTACGTTCAACGTCTTGAAATACGTCTTCATTGGAAGGCCAAATACCAGCTTTCCGAAATGAAATTATA
>MOOZ01045295.1:47426-58416 GCA_002930495.1 Cecropterus lyciades | reverse complement strand
AAACATCACTTTCACACTTTGTTATTGATTATTACTATTACTACTACTATTCTTACTTTTTCGAACTTATAACAAGAAGTGTTGTTGCAGGTATATTGTGGACTATATGGGTGTTCTACATGCACATACATGTCTTTATTTCACTAAGGCTTGTGGGGATCGAAGTATAAGCGAATCTGATCTGTAATCTGCTTACATTTGAAGGCACCGTAGTAACCCAAGTAACACCAAGTCCAGCGCAAAAGGCGTTTACTCCGCTCCAAACATGTCTTATCAAACTAAGGTACATTCATACAAAAAAGATAACAAAAATAAAAATAATTAACTGCATTACTTAAGTGATTTACTGTATTAGCTTTCTGAGTAGACGTATGTTGGTTTTTTTGCTATTGTTTTATAAAGCAATTCTATAAAGGTTTGTTCGATTAATTTTAACTGAATTCTTCCCGGAATGGTTAAGTTATTTAGGTAAGAATTATTATCAGCGGGAATCTTGTTGTCTAAGTTATTTTCATTAATTAAAGTATGTATGCCTTCACTGCATCTCATCTAGTAATGCGGACAAAAAGCATAAATGCTGATTGATATGTCAGAACCCGTTTCCATTCAGGGTATAATTTATTCCTCACCCCGGTAGGCTAAGGCAACCAGTCGACACATCCATTGTTTCTATCATGGGACTGTTAATATTAATGAATTAAACACAATCATCGTTGCCAAACGATCCCGCTGGACAACTTCTTTTGTGGTTTGCTGAGAAATATTTAATTTTCATCATAAATTGTCCGGCCTAGTTAAACAAGGCATGTGGAATTTCATTCCCATTCGTATTTATTTTACCAACACCCACTAAAGTACCAGTGTGTTCAGTTATTTTAATGATGGCAGAACCATCTGTGTACAGGTCGATGATTATGCAAACTGGTAATATTTTCACAGTTCTGCTTGGGTTAGTGTATTTGAATATATTGTTATGAACTAGTCCAAACTTGGGGATCAGAACGGTTTAACGAATTTTTCAGAACTTTCCGAGTCCTCTAAATAGAATATTATTTTCATTTAAGTATTGTTTTAAATTGCTACAAAGATTTTAAATCAGTTGGATCGATATGCTAAACCTATATATGACTACAATTATTTATTAGAATATAATATTAATATCACTTGCATAACCCAAGAATCCGTTGGTCCATTATAATATTTGTTCGTGTCAAAATTCCCCATGAATGGATTAAATTTATGTCACTACCACCATTAAGTTCTTTAAATAAACTTGATATGGAGTAAAATATAAATACGGACACACAACATCCGGCCGAATTGAACCGCGGGTGGTCGTTAGGATAGATATTGTTGATACAAATTTATTATTTTTCATGAAAAAATATTTTATCACTTTTCAGAGGATAAATTGGAATCATTCCACAAACATCTGTTTGCCATGTCGGAAAATAACCATGTGTCTTTTTAATTATATATACATCGTTAGTTCTTTTTTTTTTTGATAATTATAGTTATTTATCTATTATTTACATATTAGCAACGACTAAGCCTTCGACCTTTTCTCTTGATTGTTGATAATGTCACTAGTCAAGAATAACTCGAAAATTAATTTTCACGAGATGATGTCCAATTTCAACAATTCAATTAGTTCCAGTAAGTACCCGATGGAATTTCAGTCGATCGAAGTGTGAATTGAATCCAGAAGCCCAGGTGCACAGGCGGTGCATAATTAGTTTCGTTTAGTATGCCATCCGACATTCGTATCCCTATGGTTGAAATGCAAGCAACGTAAACAAATAATTACGTAGAATTCGCCTTACGATGATGATGTAACGAAAAAAACATTCTCGTGTCCACGTCTCCTTTGTCTAACAATCTGTCCTTTTGTCACTATACTGGATAACGGACTATAGCTCTTATAGCAAAGCGTTTAATATGAAAATTGTGTATCAAGATGATAATACCATAAAGAGAAGGAGCTCGTGAGACTGTATGGCTCACTGTAAAGCGGATTCACATCGCAACGTGCGTACGTTTGCGGTGGAAACATACCTTCACGAATCGTGCTGTGAATAAATATTGTCCGTGTAACAATTTTCTTTGTCCCAATATTAGAATGGGTTTTCATTGTTTTATCAATAAAATGAATTTACCTATAGTCTTACATACATCTGTACTTTTGTATGAATGGCTCAAATCCGTCCTCTTCTTTCCGTTTTCTTACCAATTTTTTTGCTAACCCACTGCTGGACTGTGTTCGTTCTTCATTTTATGAGTTACTAGTTGCGCCCCACGGTATCACCCGCGTATTAGTTACTACAAAGAAAACTAATTTATGTATTTATTTGGATAAGAATAAATATTATATTTATAAAAACAACTTCGCAAATAATACATTATTTTGGAAGAAATTTGGTTAGCATATAAAAGGGTACTGGGAATTTACCTGAAAAAATGACATATGCTGTCGCTGACTTTTTTTAAAACTTTTAAAGGGGATCAATTCTGTCATACATATTTTTTACGTAACTTTAACCGTTTACGCAGCGCATGCAGCGGAAGCTCTTATTAGAAAAATAAAACCCCGATTTTGAAACATTCTTCATTGGTGCTCCGCTCCTGCTGGTCTTAGCGTTATGATATATAGCCTATAAGCCTTCGTCAATAAATGGGCTATCTAACACCGAAAGAATTTTTCAAATCGGACCAGTAGTTCCTGAGATTAGCGCGTTCAAACCAAAAAACAAACTCTTCAGCTTTGTAATATTAGTATAAATTATTCATAACATTAAGAATCGCTGAATTTCTTTGGCGGTGAACTGGCTTTTACTTTTTCCTATTACTTTTTACTATTTTTATTATAACCTTCTATGTTTTCATCTTAACATTATTTGTCCAAATTCGATTTGATGGCGCTGTCAATGGAATTTAGTGTTTTATCGATGCAACCATCCAATATTCACTTCCAGTTTTATTGTTTTCTCAATGTTGGTATTTATGTTTTCGTGTGCATTAAAATGTTTGTTTTGTATTTTAAAACCTCCATCGCAGTATTTGTGATACATAAACACGCGACGTGACGTCAGTACCTAAACATTTTGTTTACACACACGCGAGCTTGCTTTTTCGTATGCACAGCGTGCACTTAGGCACATTCCTCTAAAGGTATTTTCCTCAAAACAGTTTGGAATTGAATCGTTTTTGCCATTACTCATCTTTTCTTATCTTGATGTTGCAGCAAGTGTCCTGATTCCCTGAATCATTGTTTAATGTGTTGAATTACATTAGGTGACTTGCAATATTGAGTTCATTTTTTTTATCATCTATACTATTTTGTGACTTTGTATAATAGAAAGAAACAATAAAATTGCATTTTAACCTACCAAAAATACATATATTTATTTCGATAGAATCAATTGCAATTAAAATCAAAACTTCGAGTAATAAATTTTGCCCGGTATATTCAATTTATTGTGAACAATAATCGTGAAGTTTGTTTGACCTCATTATTTATATCCATGAAACATGAAACATGTTGTATAAATATAATACATATTTATACAACATGTTTTACATGTAGGAATCATTCATAAAATTAATTGTTTTAATACCGAACAGTGTACGTTCGTTAGTGTTGATAAATAATTTCAGTCTGTCCTAAATATGACAAAAAAACTTTCTCGAATGAGTTATTTCAACGTCACTCATAAATAAAAAGTTCAAGTAAAAGCCCGCCCATCTCATCTTTCCGTCTGATTTTCGTAACGATAATCATTAACATCGTCAGACCGAAACAATGACTTATTATATTTTTATGTATGCGTATGACTTGCTCAAAAATATAAGTTACCTTGTCATTTACGAATACGACGCCCACTTTTACAACCCTTTTAAGATTCTGTCCGAAGGTTATTATCATAAGTTCGTAACTGATTATATTTCTATGAATTAGTGAAACGTGTGAAAAAATTTGCAAAGAGGCATAAACTGCAAAGCGTGTATGAAGTATATGACTTTTCATGCTATTTTGTTCTAACACATTTTTCGTTTTTGAATCTTAATGTGGAATATTTTTATGCACTTTTATCCATGTCATGAAATGTTTACATCTACATATATAAAACTTTGAATTATTGATTCAAGTTGTTAAGAAGAGTTTTGACAGTGGTTATTTGAACATTTCTTGTTTTATGTTTATCGTGCACTATGCATTTGGTCTACGACTATTCGCCAGTCACCAATTCTTTTTATTTGTACCTTATAACAGCCTCTGTAAGATAACGTTACATTTCAGATAATACATCCTTGTCTTATTAGTTTTATTTGTACTTTTGTGTACCTCCTAATTTAATTGGTACTTTCGTTGCGTTGTGAGAAACCGACTAAAAGTATATTTTCGGTACCTTAAAGTTATTTAGGCTATCTATACTTTGCAAAAAACTTTTTCAATGATTGCTATTCGTTTTTGATACGAATCTGAAATGATGCTTGAGTCATATTGTTGTATGTGGTGCTTCCTGAAAAATATATGTTACTGCTCTATATTTAATACAAGTCCAGATTTTAATTAATATTACTAAATTATAAATACTGAACTATTCTACGATACTTAATGTAATAATAATTGTAAAAGCTTTTAACCTGAATTCATCAATGCATACACGAACATTTATATGTTGTTATTTTTACATTTAATTTAGTCGCTTGTGTTTCCTGCCGCTTGTAATTTAGTTTAGTTTTTATTTTTTGTTTCAACCTCCACCAATTAACACAATGGTCGCCGTCGGTGGGGTTTCGTCGTTTTTCATCTACTCGCGTGATTTGTTAGACCCTTTACGGTATTTGATAGTGTGAGTGATGACGGGCGCGTTGTTTCGATCTGTTTGTGTTTGTTTTGTTTTTATTGTTCTTTTTAACGTGTCCTCTCGGAATTAACTATGTTTGATTTGGACGGAACATTTTTTGTGACACGATTCGTCGGATTTGAAAAATGTGTAATCAAAAAGTTAACTGCTAACTTAATCATTTTGTAAAATAAAATGTAGGTCGGTAATTTTGTTCCACGGTTATACTAAATAATATAATCTGTTAACATTACGAAGTATTCAAATTTAAAATCATTATTACTGTATTATATATATATTTATTTTAACGCCTTACTGTAATTACATTTGTCCTTGTCATAAATTCCATGATTTGATGTTCTATGTTTTTTTTTTATTATTATTATTTTATTTCAATCTCTTATTGGGATTCATTATATTTCATTATTTCTTTCTCTTTAGTTATAAACATCATAACAAATGAGTTAATAAAATTTTTAATGTTTTCACTTCTGGTTCAATTCCGGAGGCGCTACTATGTTCTTGATTGACGAAGTGCGGTAAGGGATAGACCCGTACACGAGGCATTCCATCATAATGTGTGTAGCAATTCATTTGTGACCAATCTCAGATAGGATTTGTTCAATATTGTTCAAGATCCATTGACATGACCGGTACCAACCAGGTAGACTGAATAGTCGTTGAATTTTTTTCTATCAGTCTAAACTAGCAAAGGAGCATACAATCCACCTTCCATCCTTCATATCATCCATCGTACTTCATATAGTATGGCCACCATGGAAGTGGCCGTCAACCGAAACGCAAGAACTGCTTCACGATTGTAATAGGTGTGGCGGTGGTATTTCCCCGGTCGTGCTACATTAGTTCTACTACCTACCATATTCCAATTATATAAAAATTAACAAGATGAAAACCCGGCTTCGCTCGGTTGATATGTGAGTACAGGTAGGTAGATAGAAATTTTTGTAGTTATAATCAACTATAAGGTATTACACATTAGACTTAAAAGCAGATACTCGGAAAAGCTGCCAGTTCGCTAGACGCCACCACTTGTAGTAGCTAGTTTACAGTTTAATATACTGGTCCCAGTGCTAGCGACACCCTAATTCAAATTCCCAGCATATTAATACGAACCTATACACGTTCTCAACAGCGCGGCAGTGTGATGCAGAAATGCGAGGTAAAATTTTGTATCTAGTATACAATATAATGATATAAGATATTAAAACTATGTAAGGTAAATAACGCCGATAGATGGTATGTTTATCCTATTATTACGTGACTCGCTTCAAGGAATTCAAGATGGCATCCGAGTGGCCAATATGGCGACAATTTGCACAAAATACTCGACAATCCGAATTTTGCGGATATATGTTGTCGACTCGAAATCATTTTTTTATGTTTTATTATTTAGTTAAGGTTTCAGTCAAGTCTACCGTACTCCTTGACTGAATTATTTATATAGATTCCGTCGCTGACATAAAAAAAAGACAAGTAATATATGCGTAGGTCGCATTCGTCTATCGTCAATATACATACGATAACAATTACAACATATCATTGATTTTATAATGCGACTGGTTCTCCGTGCTGCAATCGTTATTGGCTTAATAAAACCCCGTTGCTGTACCGATTTCGTCATATAAGTGCATCGCATTGTTGAGTGCTAATGGACATATCGTGTAAAAATAACTTTCTCCTGTGCTCCTGCCGGCCGGTCCAATAAAGGTTCATTCACGTGAGGCGTTAATGTCAAATACCGTGTACTGGTTGGATATCTTGGTTCAATAAATATTGTTAACAAACGTGGCCGCTTTTTAGTATGCCTCTCGATTGTTTTTGGATCGCCGTGAGGGATGAACATGTACATAAGGCTGTTTTGTAACATTTTGTTTATTGAAACGAGTTGAGCTTCATATGATTATAGACTAATATTATCGGTACTCTTGATATTTCGACTCAGTTGCATGGATCGTTGTCTCGGCAAAACTGCGGTGACGTGATGAAACCGTTGACAAGCACTAGTAGTAGATTAGGCTATCTACCCTGGGACTAGTTCGGTTTTTTTTTTTGGATTCATATCACGACACAGTACTAACTGTATCCTTACGCACCACACTTTGCATTATTTGTAATTTATGAGCCTGTCAAATATAAGAGCTGCTAACTGCTACAGTCAACCTTTTAGACCCATGGATACTGATATATTACCGATGTGTTTGGATGAACAAAGATTTGCAAATTTCTTAAAAGCCCTGAATATATATTTTCTACCTTCAAATTTACATAAATTCTACACGTTAACGTTTATTTTAGTTTAATCGAGCAATTCTAATAACTGTCACCCAGTAATATACAGTTAGCGGTTACAAGATAGCTAGTACATGACACTACATAATTCTACAATTATACAATATCCGACTTCCCAGCATTACTGCACTAGTTATACAGCTTTCGAATGGGGCTTGCGACACGTTGTGAATATCCTCATCCTTATATCTGATTGAGTGTGTGTTTATCGACTCTCGTAATGATAAAACAGTCCCGAGAGAGAGATATATGTATATAAATATAATAGTATGGAAGTAGCAAACGAGCATGCAGCCCACCTGATGGTAAGTGGCTACTGCCGCCCATGGACATCTGTAATCAACCCTAGGTGAGATCAAAGTCTTACCTAAGGTTAGCCACAGATGCGTTGCTACCTCTGAGGACTAAGATGGAATGCCTCGGAAAAGTATGTCTCCCTTACCACACCCTTCAGACCAGAATACAACAGAGCATAACACTGCTGTTATTAGGCAGAAATAGGTGTGGCGGTGGTGCTTCCGGAATCGAACCACAAAGAGTTCTACCACCTTAAAATGTTTATCGACTCTCGTAATGATATTAGTGTATTGGTTAAGTCATTGCATATTTCAGTGATGAAGTAGAATATAATGTCGCAGTCGTTCGATTGCTAGGTCACAATCATCCCTATGTTGTCGTCAACTGAATGTCCCACTGCTGGGCACGGGACTCATTGCCGAGTGAGAGGAGTTTAGGCTATAGTCCAAGCTGTAGAAGCGCTAATTGGTAGACTTCACACATCTATGAAAACTTTTTTTTATAAAGAACTCTTAGGCGTGTAAGTTTCTCTGGTATGTTTTCCCTCGCCGTTATCGCAGGTGATCATTAATTTAAAAACCTTGAAAAATATAACTATAGAACAGAAAACAACTTCCTTATGAAGTCAATCATATATGCGTGGTTTCTTCAGAAGATCAAGATGATCGCCTCATATGAAAGTGCGCCGGAAATCACATCCTTCCACCGAAACGGAAGAACTGTTTCGCGCTACACATAAGTATGGCGCTGATACTTCTTAGGTCGAATCATACTCGTTCTACATCCTCGGTTTATTTACACAAAATCCCTTTACTTAAGCAAGAGTACGTATAAGCCCATGAGCCCTTTGAAGATAGCGGACTAGAAAGCGCGAGTGAGCCAAGAATCGTAAACTGAGTAGATACCCTAATGCGACACCAATGTTTCCCAGTGCCGTTACTGTTGTAATGTTGG
Organism: Cecropterus lyciades; assembly: GCA_002930495.1. Lineage (NCBI taxonomy): Eukaryota > Metazoa > Arthropoda > Insecta > Lepidoptera > Hesperiidae > Cecropterus > Cecropterus lyciades. The sequence goes on along the minus strand of MOOZ01045295.1, from coordinate 50,008 downwards.
CGATCGGCTCTATTTTATTCATTATCGCCTTACAATGCCAAATTACTGGGCTAATGTGGCTAAGGTTAGAGAGCGGGCTTAGAGTAGCGAGGCGGTGGTGTGATCGAGCCGAGTAATAGCGGTTTAAAAGTGTTTACGGTTGTTTCGTGTAGTTGAATGTTTTAAATTTCGGATTTGAACTGTCTTTTAGCATACTTACCCGTATTATCTATTTCTATCTTTAAAACTTGACCTTATTCTATTATAAAGCGCTATGCTTATTTTCCGTATGGTGTAGGTTTTTAATTGCATCACTCCTTCTCGTCCCGTGGATGTTGTAGGAAGCGACTAAGATACAAAATTCAGAATAGCGCAAAGTTTTCCTATGTAACTTCAACACCAACTGCGGTATTAACACGCATGCATATTTTCCAGCGGTCAAACCCTTCCGCTCCCGCTCGCACATACAACGTACCGTTATTCGAGGCAACTCGCCGTTCTCCTCTCGATATTCGTCGTTAAAATGAGGTTTAATATTATCGTATTGTCATTTAATGCCGGGAATTATACCCGGTGCCGGTCCATCGTCGGTGTAACCACGCAACCGATTCGCTTTTGTGTTTATTGCCTCCGAGTCGCCGTGTTGCATCGATTTCCAATGTCTATCTATCCGAACTTTCTCCCTATTCGCGCCTACAATAATATTTATTCGGCCGTTACCTTCTCATGCTCTAGTATATTTCGAGCACGTGTCTCTGAATAAATTATTTATTGCCACCAATCGGGCTTAGAGTAGCTCTGCCACCTATGAGTACGTCATTCACACCCCTATGACGTATCATCGCTAATGATCCTGAGATCATTAGCGATTTGAATTGGAAATGACGGTACGTACTTACCATAGTATGGACAAGTCAAAAAAAAATAATAAAATAATTTATTTAGATACAAAATAGAATAGAGACCGGTTAGAGTGGTACCATCCAGATCACGATCTGGATGGTACCACCCTGTCCAGATCCATATTTTAAGAATAAAATGTTTAAATCTTTTAAGTTAATGTGTGTGGTAACTTACGCGATACAAATATCTTTTGTTTATTGCCGTTACTTGAATGAAATTGTAAGAAATATCCATAAATTCGACAGAAATATAATTTATGTTGGAACAAATCTGGGCCATCCAATTATTGTTACTATTTAAAGACGTGGGTGTATTTGTCAATTTGTCAACTAGTTTCTTTTCCAGAAAACATAATGGAAATGTTTTAATATCGCCCACTCATAACTCAATTGGCTGACACGGAACCATTTTCGTAAATATACTTCTTTAACGAAATTGTACAAAGCAACGGGAGATCGATTCATGTTATTTATTTCGGATAGGTTTTGTGTTGTGGCATTATTAACGTGACCATACGTCTCCATTAGAACTGGACAATCCCGTTTTTTGATTATTTGTCCCAATGTCCTCTTGAAAAGATCGAGATGCAAAATTGTCCCGTTTACTCAAACCATGAAGGTGATAAATATGGGGAATATGGAATAGGGGAAATATATAACGTGGCGAGAATCTAAGTCCTAAAAAGTGTTTTTTTTAAATCACCTGAAAGGATTACTGTTTCCTCCGACAATTGTCAAAAGTTTATTTGTCGTTTGGAAACTAAAATTGAATTTCGTTTTTGATCGGTTTTGAGATGTCCCGATTCCCGTTTTGAGGTGTACAAAAGGTGGTCACGTTAGGTATTATCCGTTTAAGCCATATGAAGAAATCAAATAGATTCCTAATTTAAAACCTTTCTGGTATTAACCGAATATAATAAATAAATTCATACGAATATTCTCAATCAACACTTTAAGATATTTATAATATAGAGATATTTATAATATTCCCCTGCAAGCCACACCCACAGTACCCTTAGTACGAGTTTATCTCGTTTTCTTGAAACAATCGTCGTTTATGTATTTGCCCATACATTAAAAAAACGCTTTCTGCACACATAGCCCCCACACTAGGATTTTCTGCTGTGTCATGGGTACCATGGACACACAAAGACGAATACACAAACATCCAGATCCAGAACAGAATCTAAACTCATCATTTAGATGTCTGTCTGGCCGGCGATCGAACCCGGAAACCACTGCGTGTCAGACCGGTATGGTTACCGCTTCGCCACACGGGTCGTCAAATACATTGCAATGTACACTCCACGTTTTTGATTTTGTTTACGGCCATACTTTGCAATGTACTTTAAATGATGTTAGAAAAAACAATGACTGTTTTAAGGAAATAGAAGAAGTGCTAAGACACAGATCCCGTGGTACGGTCGTGTTTGTCTGTCGTGGTCGCCGGAGCTTCGAAATTATACTTTTACTTTACAAATTAAATCACTACATAGTATAAAACAAAGTCGCTTTCTCTGTCCTTATATCCCTTTGTATGTTTCAATCTTTAAAACTACGCAAATGATTTTGATGCGGTTTTTTTTAATAGATAGACTGGTTGAAGAGGAAGGTTTATATGTATAATAACATCCATTAAATAGTGGAGAAATACTGTTATTTTTAAGGTTTCTAATGTGATGTCGTAAATAATTACATTTT
>MOOZ01045295.1:4155-20584 GCA_002930495.1 Cecropterus lyciades | reverse complement strand
TTATATATTTTGTATTAATGGGGACTAAGGTTGAGCAGCCCCAGTTATACGTCTAAATTATTATAGGTACACTATCAATAACTTTGCAAGCAGTAACAGATGGTCTCTGCGAGACGTTACACATGCTTGTTTTCTTTATTGTCCACAAGTATTCCTTTATGTACCGTGATATGTAAAATCTCTAGCGAAGTTACGTAAACTAAGTCTGGGAAGATATAATTTGTAGAACCGTATAAGGCCGCAAATCTACATATAAACCCGATATAGAAAATAACTATCCTCGTAGTGAAACAAAAAGCAAAGTGTAAATAAAAAAAATGTAAATCAATTTATTAAAAAAAAAAAGCAGTGAGAATGATATTATTTGCAAGCAGTGTGACTAGGAAGAAAGGAGTATAATTATTTATTCTTAACTAGGAGTAGGATTGAGAGCGATGGAGGCATTTGGTAGAAAGTAGAGATTTAAGGCCAACCATGGGATGACAGTTTAAAAAAATTAGAGAATAAAGTGTGTGTCAACTTCGACGCACGACTTGAGTTTACTCCTTAAGTACAATTGTTTAAGCAGGCGCAATAAATTAAATTTAAATTTAATTAGGTTTAAATTGTTGTAAACAGCGCCATCTATGCGACGGATGATAAAACTTGAAGTAAGTTTTAATTGTTGTAAACAGCGCCATCTATGCGACATTTGAAAAAGGGAAAGGTGCGCACAATAGGTTGCGCACCAAAAACCTAACGAGGTTATTCGATTACTAGATATTACTCATATTTTTCTCATACCGGGCGCCTTATATGAAAATCGATTCTTAAGGAGAGGAGAATAAATTTTAATTATTTTGCGCGTGACAAAATCGTAGCAAATTACTTGCATCCCTTACCTTGTCTTATAATCTTATTTATGTTTTCGGAAATTAAACAAATTGGTAGTTCAAGTAAAGCGACTTAACATTATAGAATAAATCGTATTACTATCGTAATACGAATATGGCTATAGCATTTAAAATTACACAGGAAGGGTAAGTTTATAACATATTTATAGTTATAGTTATAGTATATTTATAGTTATAGTATATATATAGAAGTCAAAAGAAAGAATAGAGGTATTTCCCTTTTTATTATTATTTTAATAAATCAACTGATAGTTGTTTCAAATGCTTGGAATTGGACAAAATAATAAATTAATGAACATTTTGTTAATTAAATGAATACTTACCTTTTTATTTCATTAAATTGACATGGACATTAAAACTACTAATTCGCAAACACCGCGTGAGCCTCGTTAAGGGACTTCGTTCCAATAACTAATAAAATTTTAATTACAAAATACCCAAAATAATAATAACAAGTAGCCATCCAAAACATTTGTTTTTGTGTATTCGAACGACGCTTTATTATACAACACTACTAAACATAGCAGCGTGCAAGCACGTTGTATGTACACACATGTGTTTAAACTGTCATGTATGAGATGCATTCAATTGTGGGCGTAATGGAACTCTATAATGAGACGGAGTTCCAATCTTTAATGATTGCGTTTATCGAGTAATCGGTGGATAATTTTGTTGTAGGCAATGAAGAGTGTCTGTATGTGTGTGTGGAGAGAATTGATGTATGTGATTGTGTTGTTTCGATTATAAAAATACACAATCCCACGCTTATCGTTGGTGTGAGAAGAATGTATGTGCTATACAATGGCGGTTTGGATAGTTAGTTCCTTACTTAATGAGTTAGAAATATTTTGAATTACGTATACCGTATTTTGAAATCCGTGCAGTGTTATCAAATACAGATAATGAGAAGTTTAGCCTGTAAGTTATTACTACGTAACAGGCTTCTGTTCTTGATTGTTCATTAACTAAGTAGGCAACATGCAAGAGCCTAAGCTGAATTAAGTTTACTAAATAGTCGGGAAACCGATGTAAAGAATTAATCGCATCAAAGAAAAAAAATACATGTGAAAATCAACATACGATTCAAGTTAATAAAATTGATCCCTTGTGGTAATTAGTAATGAAATTTAGGCGAAAAAGTATAATTCTCTGACGAGTGCTTTTTCCTTTAACAGTAACCGTTATTTATTAAAGCTTTTAAAAGTAAAAAAAATCCACGTGTAAAGTTTGCCACTTTTTACTTGTGCCTCTTCAATCATTGAAGATTGGTAGTCAGCTCAGTAAAATCTCAGTAAGTAATTTAATCTTTCATTAATTATTCAGTTGTATTTTACCATTTCGTAACCACTGCTATTAATATTACCGATATGTTTACTACATTACATTAGTTGGGATAACCCAACCGTAATCGAAATTCGAAAATATTCCTAGAGGTCACATCGTTAACCTCCAATCGTCGATCAAGCCCTAACGTGGAGCTAACAGAATTGGAACGGCTTTTATTTTGTTTTTGGACATTAAAAACGACCTTAGGGTCCTCGACGTCCTTTGTAACCTTCATTGTCAGTATTTTGCTGTATATAATAAGGTATAGGAAAGGGAAAGACTAATAGGTTTGCAGAAAAACATGATCATTCTTTTACGTTATTCCTGGAACTGTATCCTTTTTGCCCGTCTGATGAACATGTTTAATGAAACTGTTTTAGAGTAATTGGGGTTTTATAGGGAACTACCTAAACCGTAATTACGCTATCATGTATCACTTGCTTACTTGCATAAGCAAATTTGGTACAGGCTGATTATTTTTAACAGGTAGAACCAGGGAAGTAGTTAAAGGTAGTACCGTCGCCACAGCTGAGGCGCGGCTCATATTTGAGGTGACAATCTTAGTCCTAGGAAGTAGCATCGCGTCTGTGATCGTCTTCAGATGGAACCCCTGTTCTATATGAAGTTGCTTACCGCCGTTCATGGGCGGCAGTAATAAGGTGGACTGCATGCTCGTTTGCTACTTCTATCAGATAAAATTAAATAAATAAAATTTCCATCAGGGTGATATTTAATTACTTATGTTCGTGTCTACCTAATTTCGCGTGCCAATTTCACCCACAGTACGGTACGGTACAGGTATCATAATGTGGGTTGAGTGGGGAAAGTGTTCTCTATTTTGTTATCATATTTGTCATGCCGTTTGCGTTATGACGGATACGGTCCGAGCATTACGTGCATTAGTGTACTAGCCACTGATTTCGTCAAGGCACCGGCGCTAGTGGGCAGCGGCGGGCGCGTGGGCGCGGTGTAGTGACCGCCGGGGCCCACGCCCAGCGTTGCGACACCGCTAAGTGGTTCGGTAAGAGCGCACGAGACCGGCGAACGACCGGTCAACACTGTTGTGAATGAATCGAGGGTCTAATGATGGTGGATAGATGGTTGACTTATTATTTTGGCGTGTCCATCATAAAGCTCTCTACAGTCGTTGCTCAACTCATAAGGTTCCGTGTATGTACTTAATATTAAAGAAGTATACGAGCATCCAGTCCATTTGATGGTAAGTGTTCATTGACGCCCATTAACATCTGGTACCAATTCCATATAGAACAGGGGTTCTAAAAGATGCCCAACACAGTTGCTTTGTCCCTCTTGAGGACTTCTTACATATTAGGCGATAATCTCTTATCGCCTCATATCGTAAGTAGCCGCTGATGGCTATCTATGCCCTTCCACAGAAACCCAAGAACTGCTTCACGATATAAATAATATGACGTAGTACCTCCCCGGTCGAACTGGTCATACATAGATAAATCAATTGAAATGAAGCACAGAAATCTGAATTATCATTTATATTTCTGACTGCGCACGGATTGAACCCGGATCTCCGCACAACAGCCCGGAAACGTTACAAATACTCGTTAATAGCGTTAATCATTCAAATAGCTTATAAACAGACATTATAAAAATCGCGCAGATAATAATATAAATGGCACAGATTTCGTACTCGTCGTATTAAAATATCAAGATATTTATAGTCTCAGCTCGCGTGTTCATATCGAAATTAATTAATAGGAATTAAGGATCGCACGCGCAAAAAGTCAAGGCGTCACGAACGAAATAGATCGCTAGATCGCTATCTCGACGATTTATACCCGATTCGTGGCAACATTGTTGCGCCAGGGTACCGATGCAATAATCTCGTACGCAGTTGATGAAGTGATAAAAAAACCGGTCAAGTGCGAGCCCGACCACGCAGGCAGGTTCTGCGGTCTGTACGATGACATGCTGATTGCCTGTAATCAATCTGTACGATGAATGTCAATTTTGTCGGCAGTAAAAATATTCTTTTTTCATGTTTTTCAAACTTATTTTTTTGTAGTTAAAAGATGTCTAGCCTACATATATAATCATTAATTTTATTTTTAATTTCGTGTAAAAAGTATCAAAATCAAAAATCATGCCGTTAACAGAATTGAATGTCAATACATAAACGATCATCCACTAATTTGTGTATTAACTCGAATAAAGTATTAAATTCAAAAAACGCAATATATTTTATTATATGTATTACCTTCTTCACCTATTTCTTATTAAATAATATTATAAAGGTTCCGTTAATTTGCTATTTGCCCACGGAACCTTAAAAAGCTCAAGGAATATTTTTATCCTGTACGTAACTGTCAACCTATCAGTTTCATACCCCGAGATACGAGAACGTCCCACGCAACTTTTGATTTATCCTCATGTTAGTCTTTTATTTGTGTGACCAGCTTCTGCATGCGACAACATTTCTATATGAGTCTATATCCTATCGACGTCTGTGTCTGTATGTCTGAACTGTAATGAGTTGACCATTACAGTTCCACTGCTTGACGTGAGTCTTTTTTTTAAATAATAATAAAAAGTCTATTGCCCCAAAATAGACATATAAAATCCTTAACTAACTTTAAGAAATAGAAATAATCATTGATATTACAATATACTGTAAAAAAGAGAAAAAAATAATAACATGGGAGAGCAAAGGAAGCGGTTTAACTTAACTTGATAATTGTAATAATTAACATTTAATAATAAATAATTGTATTTACTAACACTAGATTTAAGTCCCTACTAACACATATGGATCTATGTAATCTAATAGAAATAAATTAAATTAAATTAACATTTTGCTAGCCAGAGACCTGCTCCCGTACAGCGCTGTTTTTCAGCCATTCCGTACTCCCTCGGATGTAGTGCAGGAGGTTGTTGTAAGTACCCCAGTAAGTCTTATCTCAGAGTGAGAGTCTTAGGCCATATACAACAGTAACAGATACATCACACGTGATGTTGAGTTATCTTTCTAGTGTATTACCTATTTTTATGAAAGTAGCTTTTCTCCTGACGATAAGAAGTCACTGCTGGCTTCGTACACCTGAAACCAACCGCAAACGGGATTGCACCCTGTAATGTATGTAACTACCTACATAGGATTAATTGCGTGTGGCTGCGACCCGCGCTCTTGATATAAAAATAAATCAGTGTGCAAATGACTACCGTGTTTGTTGGTCGATTCCCGTATCTCAAATATTTCACACACCCGTACTTTATATTCATATCCTAGTTGCAATATGAAAATAGATGAAGTTAGGTGCAAGTATCACGCTTTGCGCTGAAAGCGTTAAAACACGTGCATCTGTCCGATAACTAATAACTAATCTTACTTATTACTTCAAGACTTGATGAAGTAGCTTTTTACACAGACTTACACGAAGTTCGTTCGTGTTATTTGGTTCTTAAATATAACAGATACAAGTTGAACAATATTTTATTTACGAAAAACCACTGCGCTATAGTAGGTTAGCTAGAGATAGCAATGGACGGACAGAAAAACGTCCTAAGTGGACTTTCTTGGGCACCTAATACTATATACAAACAAATATATAGTCAACCTATGATATTTAATCAGTATAGCACTAATTTTATTTTTTCCTTGTTCCAGGTGAGTCACCGTCGCTGGCAGCGTTTTAAAAATGGATATTAGCTTTTTTCACACTGCGAAAGGTATTATTGCCTCTTGAGTTCAAGGTTAATGGCAAGATTTGATCGTTTTCTTGGGAACCTCGGAAGAAAATAAATGATGATACAAATGAGTCATAGTTAGTTTTTCGTTAGCAACGGATCTGCCATCTTTTAATATTAACCATACTGTATTAATCAAACATTTGGTTTCAATCAAAATATAAGTATTAGAATCAAGTTGTATTTGCTAAAATAATTCCAACTATTTGTAGTTACTGTTTTTTAAACAGAATTAAAAAATGATTAACTAGGGATTATCGATTGGTACATTCGCCTATTTTTTTTTCAAATATTAAACCGTTGATAGTTCTTCTTGCCTTGAATGGTTTTTTCTTTGAATGATTTAAAAACACTTTTAATGACAAACGGTTATTACCGACAATAGTCACTGAAGATGATGTCCAATTGCTCATAATCTTCAAATATCGACGAAAGAACGTAATCATACGTGTCTAAGGGACCACTTCCTTATTCAACCTTTTCGGTAAGGTGTCTTTTGTATATAGTATGGAAGTAGCAAACGAGCATGCAGCCCACCTAATGATAAGTGGGTGCTGCCACCCATGGACATCTGTAATCAACCCTAGGTAAGATCAAAGTCTCATCGGAAGTTAGCCACAGATGCGTTGCTACCCCTGACGACTAAATGGAACTTCGGAAAAGTATGTCTCCCTTACCACACCCTTCAGACCAGAACACAACAACGCATAACACTGCTGTTATTAGGCAGAAATAGGTGTGGCGGTGGTGCTTCCGGAGTCGAACCACAAAGAGTTCTATCACCTTAAAAAATGTACCTGCTGTAATACCACTATGTAAAAAATAAATATTCGTAATGGTGATAAAACCACCTGTTCATCTGTTGGGTCTGCACGATAATAGATTGTGTCGCATAGTAACCGTACCTACTGAACAGTGCACGCCAGACCGAAGTATAAATATTGGATCCACTGTAGACCTTAGTTCCAAATAATATGTAACGTATACAGTTAACGATTAATAACCTTTTTGTGAGAATATTGTAGTCGACTGAGTTATTAGGTACCTATATCGTATTCAGGCGCATGGCTATAATATAATGTTAAAGATTTGTTAATAATGAATAGGAAACAAAATTATGTTATTGTTATGAAACTGTACTAACAGTATCACTTTAAACAGTCTTTCTCTACAATACTTACCGTAAGTATATTTTTTATGAAAAATTTAAATTTTACTATTCGTCCAAATCTTTGAAATGAAATGAAATGAAAATATCTTTATTTTGCATAGGCCTACGGTGGCACTTACAAATTGTCAATTACAATATTTTTTCTTACACTACCACCGGATCGGAACCTTTAATTTAACCACCTTATTTATTATTCTTTACATATTAGGTTTCGTCCTCGTTTTGAGACCCTGAAGAAACTCTTGAGTATAATTTTATATTTCTAGCCCTACTGCCTCACGCTTTGTTAAATTCGTCGTATCAGTATTGTAGAATTATTGGATGGATTTATTTTCTACGTCATTCTATCCACGGTTGATTCATCCGGACGGCAATGAGAGAACACCTATGGTTGGTGCTTGCAACATTGAATTATATCATTTATTAATTACGGCCGATACAAACGAGCAATCAGACGCACCGACGGACTGCGGACGCGTAATTAATGGTGTATTGTATCAACAAAGAACGCAATTTATAGGCGGAACGGGGATGTCAGGGTTGGTTGGTTGGTTGGTAGAAATGAATTATCCATCCCACAAAACATCTTGCTATTCTCACTCCTTCTCTGTTCATGCGATTAGGCTGTGGAATTCACTACCACCTAATATACGTCTGTTAAAAAATATATCTATTTTTAAAAGAAGAGTCAAAGAGCATTTCCTGTCCCTTTCATAATATATGTATCATATACTAATGTATGTATATATATTTATTTATGTATTTATTATTATATTTCACGTATATTTGTTGTGTATGTATTTATTTATATTTAATTATATTTTGTGCACGCCGGATTTGCTTCTCATATACTTACTCCGATCTCAGGGCTGCTGGAAGAAATTTCATTTTGAAATAAGTAGCCCTTTGTACTATGTATTTTTATAATGTGTGATTACTATAATGTTACCGTGTACAAAAACTTATAAACAAAAATAAAATAAAAAAGAGGGGAGAGCAAGAATATGTGTAGAATTAGATTTTTTCCGGATTAACCAATTGAGGTACATTGCTAGAAATAGACGTTCCCTAATCTGGGATTTTGCCATCCAGATCGTACCCTTGACGATATAAAAATGTGTCCTTTATTTATCGCGTATTTAAATGAGGTTTAAGTGACATGTACCATTTTAGCCATCTTACTTATGTCCTAAAATGTCATAGAAACCTTTGTGACTCGATTCTGAGCGGCACCACCGCCATATATTTTTCTTGCCTAAACATAGCAGTGTTAAGCATTGCTGTGTTCTGATTTGAAGGGTATATCTGATTATAAGTGAGACTAACGTCGAGGCGTTTCAACTTAGTCTTCAGTGGTAATGCATATGTGGTTGAACTTATGTAGAATTACAATTTTACCTTTGATTGATCAAAGATGCTCATTTGGGCAGTGACCAATTAATTACCATCAGGTGGTCTGCCTCGTTTGTTGCTTCCATAATCTCCTCATTGGAGATAGTCGCATTGACTTCGATTGTCATTCTTCATCTGACAACCCTATACGATGTTCGCATATCAAACACAAGCGTGATAATTGCAGCGGGGGATTCATTACACGTGGTAATTAGTGAGCCGACACCCATAATGCCACGGCCGTCTGTTTATCTGTCCATCTGTGTAATGGTGTTTACTGAGCGATCGGCCCGCGATTGTCCATTTCAATGTTGTCCCTGAATTAATTTTAATCGGCTCTCGATTTGTAAAACTTTGTATTTGCCAGTAAGAAAACTAGATCTGTTTTTCCAAGAGCATTGTAATCTTACCTTATTCCAACAATTGGTTGCATAAGAAAATAATTGAGAGCTTAGAGGATTAATAAAGAGTTCCTTCGAGAAAATCACATTAATGGTTCATTTGTTAAAATTAATCTGTTGTTACATTGGAGGACTGTGTTCGAATCTAACTATAAATGAAACAAATCAAGAATAGAAAGCGAACTCATTGATACTAAGTACTAACAGAAACTCAACTTACTAATATAGTTTTTTCGCTCCTCCTAATCTTAATCCTTCCAACACGGCCGTGTAACGGTTTTGTTTACAAACAGAACAATAACAAACAAATTGCAAAACACGTTGAAGGTCTCCCGTTTTTAATCAAACTCTGGGTCCGGCGCTGAGTCACCCCGTGGGCGACCCGACCTTCGCCGACAATATTGCCAATTTGTGTGCGTGATTAGAAACAGAAAAAAAACACTTAGCCGGATTCGGTAAACGGTCGTAAACGAGTGTTGTAATTGTTTTTATCTTTTGTTTGTTTTGTTGTGGCGTTCCTGATATAAATGCGGCGGGTTTTAGTTATTTTTGCGAACTTTTTTGAAGTATAATTATTTTGGAATGTTATCTGAGAGTGGCCACAGATGCATTGCTATACTTTGGAATGTCTCAGATAAATATGTATTATTTACCACACCTTTCAAACTTGAATGCAGCAGCTATTATGAAGCACTGCTATTATGAGGCATAAATAGATCCACGAACCACAAAGAGGTCTACCACCTTCAAAAAGTATTATCAATACCCCTCAGTAACAGCAATAGGAATCAAAAATAACTCACCAGCAGGGTGATAATGCCCATCTTCTGGATTTAACCCCTCTAAGGTATAAGGTCTAATCTCGGTCGAGACACTCGATATCTGTAGGAATGTATTAAAATAACTATTTGCAAGTTAAAATCTTTGCTATTAGCCGGTTAGACGTTAGAATAAGTTGAGATTAACGGCCCATTCTTTATGTTAGTAAATGCGACGGCCTGACGATAAATAAGTCGGTTTATACATTGTATGAACGATTTGAAGGATTCTCTAGCCATATGAATGGACATAAGATTAGTTACATTTCCGATTAATAAAATTGTGGTTGAAATATTTATCCATCCACCCATCAGCGTATATAGGTCCGAGACGTAAGTCTCCCAAAATGAGGGTTTATTCCAATGGTCCCCGGCGCCTAGCATGTGCTCACCGCTGTGGGTGGCTACTTGATGGTGCCCCTTACTCGCTTCCTAGAAGTCACCACGTGGCATTAACTATGAATTGTTGACGAGCTACATGGTGGAGCGGTCACCATACCGGTCTGACACCAGTGGGTCCGGGTTCGATCCCCGGCCAGGCAGATATCTGAATGATGAGTTTAGATTTCAGTTCTGTAGGCTGTTTGTGTATCCATGGCACCCAGGACACAGGAGAAAATCCTACTGTAGGGCTATGAGTGTAGAAAGCGTTTATATTTATGTTTAATGGTTGCTCCTAATTTGAAAGGATTTTGCAATTTCCTACAAATACTTGAATTTTTTCGTACATTTCTGGCGTAAGTCCTTCATATTACCCTGTGCATAGTATTGTTACTTCCCTTGAAAATCTAATCGTACAAAATTTTATATATATAAAAAATGTATTCGTTATGATTGTAGTAAATGATTTAAAGCGTTGCATAAATTAATAATATGAAGGTAATTATAAATAAATAATCACTAATGTTAAATGTTTATTTGCGTTTACTATTGATAAGGAATTATCCTGTTTGTGTACTGATGTGTGGCGGGTAATTGGATTTGAGTTCATTTGTTAATTATATTTGTTAATTACTTGGTAGTTTCAATTTTATCTATTGTATCTATTCAATGCATATATTTGCAAAAAAATAATTTGGAGGTTGGCAATAAGTAATAATACAAAATGGTTTGTCTGTGTGTCTGTGTATCCGAAATGTCATTAAAGCAGAACTACAGAAAGTTATATAATTTTGTTAATATACATATTTATATTCTATTTTTTAAACGCAAGGCACACACAGCTTTTTACATACGTCATTCCATAATACATCATTCCGTCTACTTGACCTAAGTGTCGAAACAACCGAGATGATTTATATGAGACTTTGATGCTAAGAATTATATTACCCAGTTTAAAGAACCACTAAGAGTTGCACCCTCTGTCCAGAAGACGTAAAAAAACAAGTTTGTTCTCTTGGTATTTTGGTATTTTCAGTTTATTTTAGTGAATGACGGGCTCTGTAAATGTAATTCAGCGTATGAAAATAGCTTAGTTTTTGATGTATTTAGTTTAGTGCTACTAATTAGTGTAGTTATATGTGTATTAGTCCAAAGTACGTTTGCGTATGAAATAATATACTTATAATACTGTTTCACGCAAGTTCTTACATTAACCGTCGTTATTCCTTCTAAATATGGCCATGACTATGACGATAATAACGTGACGTCCTATCACTCTATGGTGATAAAGTTGGTATTTAAATATAAATTGATCAGTATTTGGATTTCCCCAACGTTAGTTGAATGTTATCTATGGAACAGAATATCGTAATCTGTCCTCTCCACCGGCCCTACATGCTCTACACGCTGGCTGTGATAACAACCAGATAGAGGAATGGACGGGCACAATCGGTTTACATCTGGGAACACTGGAGATAAAGGAACAATAAGAAATACCCACTACATGAGTACGTATACTGCTTATCAAATAAATAAGTACATACTACATGAGTTCAGGTAGTTTTTGAGTTTTCGAAAAAACGGTAAATACATAGATGCGTAACCCTTGCGAAATAAATTGCGAAATGGGGTGGTTCGATGCGTAATACCACCATTTGTTGCAGTGTTACTAGTGGATTATATCGATTTGTCTCCGATTCGATACTCTCGATTTCATTTCGGTTCAACACGCTATATTACATACATCGCGCATATGCGACTTTTGTTTAGTGCATCTATTGAACTGATGTTATTTATGTTTATTACATTGTTTCTGCGACTTTACACATAAATGTAACAAGCGATCTGACGGTGACACGTTTCATCTGAAGTCTGTCATATATGCGTTGCAACTCACGAACACTAAGATGGTCGCCTCTTATGAAAATGTGCCTAAAAGTTATGTGCACGTTGCAAAGACCGTTAAAATTAATAACATTCAAACATGTGAAATCATATTGGACTTCAAATATTTTAACGTCAACCAACCATCACTGTTTTGGAAGTTATTTCGCTGTGGGCGGAAAGCGACGTTTGCATAATTCGCCTCTTTAACCTTTAATTCCCAATGACTAGTATCACGAAGTTTTCCCAATTCGTCGTGTTATTAATACGCAACAGTGTACCGGGAATAGCCGCCCGCTGCCCGGGTTTAATGATCCATAAATCCATTAGATATTATTGGACGGCGCGCCGTGTGTTGACCGCGCGGCATCCCATTCACGCGAAGGACGGGAACTCGATTCATAATTATGTACGGATGGATGCATAATGTGTGCATGTGGATTCATAATGCATTGTGAGAACGAAAGGGACCGAACTCATAATCTTGACGGTTTGAATGCTTCTAATGACTTAGTCTATCGAAATAATAAGTGACGATTGCATGCTAGAAAAAGAAAAACATGAATGTAACGTTCTTCTAGTGACCGCGCATTCATGGAACTCCCCAAAATGCGAACACAGTTTCGTTATTTTCATACAAACAATTTCCCAAAACAAAACAAGTCCCTTTTATTTTCATGTGTGTTTTCCTTCATCGCTTGGTAGCCATTTGATTTCGATGTGTAAATATGTAGGTACGTGTCCTACAATTATGTCTAACCATTGTTTAGTTAGTCTTATATCTTCACTTATATCATAAATGCGTACTAATGTTTATTACACTGAACGACTAAACCACTGTTGATGGAATCCGTTTGTAAAAACCGATGTTGATGAAAATTTTCTAATAATATCCTATAGAGGCAGTTTTGATTTTTGAAATATCAAATCGTGGTATTTTCCAAAAGTCACCTGGAGGGCTAAAGTAGAATTGAAATTTAAAAAATACCGATGCAATACCCATTGAAATATAACAACGCCTCCTGACGCCGTTCAATGTTTCCATTGTTCTAATTTTAATACCATACGTCATGAAGTGTAGACGTGTAGACACATCCATTTGTGATCAAATGTGATCTTTATAAATCATTATTAACTTTTACCAGGGATGTTATGGACCTCCGTAACCGTCACCGAAATAAAAAAATATATATATCCGTAACCGTATCCGAATCCGGTGTAAAAGTTTCGGTTAATTCCGGATATCTTTCGAGACATGTTTTATTACATAACACTTAAAATCAATTAGGTAGGTAGTTATAATAACTGATTGTTATAGCAAATGATAACATAGACATAAAACCAAATTATTACCTATTTGTATTTTAAGTTTCAAATTTCTTAAAATATAACATCTGTAACCGAAAGTAACGGATAATCCGAAATAATTACGTGTGTGTAACCTGATCCGAAATTTCATATCCATAACATCCCTTATTTTTACGTATTAAAGCATAAGGCAGAGCGACTGAGCGATATGTGAATGCGTCGTCGTCATCGAGGTGCGTGCTTCTATTCCAGAGCTACTGGTGATTCACGTAATTTCACGGCCAAAGTCATTGTCAGACTTACTACAGACGGCGGAAATTTTGAAATTTTGCCAATGGAAGTTTCGCAAGATGCGATTATCGTAAATGCCGGTCGGACGTCGGCAGTGACCTATATTGGGGCAGGTCACGGTCGGCCTCAACTAGAAATAGACCGCGCTTATGTCGGTCAACGCCGTTTTCATTGCTGAAAATTGCCATAACCCTATTATCGTAATGAAGCGATTTAAAATACATATGTATACATAAGCTTGCATAGGACGTAATTGTTGTGTCTACAAAGTTACATAGTCACGCGCGGTCGCCAGTAGGATGGGGGACCGTCAGTGGCTAAATTTCACGCGCGTCTGTGCTTTTGAGGATATATCAAGTAGTCTGTGGGCGCAGTCGCCTGTTGAGTGAGTGACCACTGGCTAAATTTCATTCTCTTCTATGCTGTGGCGGCTATACCAAGTAGTCTGTATATGGTTACATCGTAGGTCACGAACCTTTATCATATCTTCTTGGGAATTGGAACAGCATGGTGGAATATCCAGGAAATGTCACTAGTGGAGCATTAAAATAGTTGTAGAATTAATTGACATCTTGAGCGTTTGCGATGCGTTGGGTCTGTGGGTGGCACGCGTACTGTCGACACGGCCCTGTATAGATATAGGTACCACAATCGCACCGCCACAATCCGTTTACAGTTATCCGTGTGCGAACGCGTCCGACCGGCTAATGCGCGTTCCGTGTTGACCGAAAAGGGACGCGGAAAACGAGGGTTAACCGTTGCGATGCGATATGGGTCAACGTCGCATCCTCGGGTCGAATCGACCGGCGATTTTAACATGCAACGTTTTTGTTGCTTTTATTTTCAACTCCCGACGCAAAAAGAGGGGTGTTATAATTAAAGTGTGATTGATTTCAGATACCCCTGTTCTGTATGAGGTTGCTTACAGATGTCCATGGGTGGCAGTGGCACTCACAGCCCCACACTAGGATTTTCTCCTGTGTCGTGGGTGCTATGGACACACAAAGACGAATACACATACACCCAGATCCAGAACAGAAATCTAAACTCATCATTCGGATGTCTATCTGGCCGGGGATCGAACCCAGAACCCATTGCGTGTCAGACGGGTACGATGACCGCTTCACCACGTGGGTCGGTCGTTGTGGTGTTATGATTGTAACAAACGTAATTTTTACATTGGCGCGTTTCCGGTTACGCTTGGTTAACGAAAGGTTGCGGTGGCGTAAACATTTGTAGCGATTGGAGTGCTAATGGTTACTGAAGTCGGAATTACGCGAATCCGCGACGCTTAAATTGTTATCACATCTAAACGTCCATCCGAACGCAAGCGACGACGATCGCAATAATTGCGTAAAATGCCTGGCAGCTAATCGAGGAGCGTAAATTTACGTCTTGTTGCAAGCAAAGACTATAGGGGCGGGGTTTAAGTCAAAAATCACGCGCCGTGCGCGAGAAGCGTAACGCAAACTGCGCGGGCGCATCGTTATCGCAATATCCATTTCCGGCGATATCGTTCGCCGTCTTCGTGTTGCCTCCCTCCGGTGCGTCGAACCCCTCGTATGATTTATTGCGGCTCATTATCGCCCGCCATTAGATAAACTGAAGCGAGCTATCGCGATTTGGTCGAATCTCAATTACGGCGATAGATAGATACACGATAGCCAATTAACGTTACATCAATCGTCGGTCGCTCGACGATTTCATGTCTCACGTGTCAAAGGATCGATTGTTTATCGTTGATCGTATGAAGTTAGTTCTCATCGTCTCATTGTGCAAACTTTAATTTTTTATGACCTACATAAGGGTTAATATTATTGTCTGGTTTTATAACATTCCATAAATTTAATGAATCTACTGCAATTGCAAGCACGCACAGATAAGCGCGATGATCATAGCAAAAGTCTGTTATGTAGTTATTATTTAAAAATGTATATATAATTTCCTTTTCTAATGGCAGCTTACTAAAGAGATGATAATACTTTGGTATATGCTCCATCAAATCCATTAGCCACGCGAAGTAGAAGCAAATAATTTCAATATGAACCCATTACCGGTGTTTTTGCGCAGCGCTCAAACTATCCATCTAGACAGTAGACAGGAGGTGTGTCGGTGTGTCCGCGAGTTAATTGCGCCCCCCGGCCGCGGCCGCGCCCGACCCCATCGCCATCGAAAGGAAAGCTTTTCCACGACGCTTTTGATGGAAAAGTTCCGCTCTGCCTCGTCACGGTTGTTATTTTCGTTATTTATTCACTGTCACGCCAGATATGAGTGATTACTTCCCTTGCCCGGGTCCTGCTATTAAAAACTGCACGCAAAATCTTCCATTTTAGAATATTATCTATTATTATCTAATATATTCGATATTGTACGGGAGCTGTAATGCAGCCTTGTCAGTATTAAGACTTTTATAGCTGTACCTACCTAATAAAGCAGATGGGCCACCTGATGGAAAAGAGTCACCGTCGCCCGTAGACATTTGCTACACAAGAGGAGTCGCCACTGCATCACCGGCTTTGAAGGAGAGCTCTTTCTGCACCTTTATTGTAGATAATTGTGCAGCAGCAGTGTGCGGAGCAGTGATAGCCGAATGGTTGAAACTCGGCCTCTCAATCGAGGGTCCGAGGTTTGAATCCCAGGCACGCACCACTGATTTTTCTAAAATTATGTGCGTATTACAAGGTAATTATCACTGCTTTACGGTGAAGGAAAACATCGTGAGGAAACCTACACACGTGACAGTTCTTTAAAAAGTTCTCAAAGGTGTGTGGAGTCTACCAATTCGCACTTGGCCAGCGCGGTGGACTATGGCCTGAAACTCTCTCATTCTGAGAGAAGACCCGT